>RWGY01000975.1:133000-172485 GCA_007726485.1 Eragrostis curvula
AGGAAAACAAAATATGAGTTTACTTGCGGACGATGCAAACTGGATGTTGCAGAGCCATCTTGGTGCATTAGTGCGTTTCGTATAAAATGTACCAAAATGGCGCGCGAAGTGCTCGATTTCACTTGTGATGATGTTTGATGTAATTGGATGGTTTCCCATAGGAAACACACAAACACTTGAGTTTACTTGCGGACAATGCAATCCGGGATATTTCGGAGCCGTATTGGTGCATTAGTGCTTTTTTATGCCAACAGCACAAAAACGGATCGTGAAGCGCTCGTTTTCACTCCAAATGATGTTTTGGTGCAATTCTATGGTTCCGTACGGAAAACAGACAAAAACATGAGTTTACTTCCGGACAATGCAAACCGGATGTTCCTGGAGTCGTATTGGTGCATTAGTGTTGTTTCGTACAAAACGCACCAAAACGTCACGCGAATCGCTCATTTTCACTTGTGATGATGTTTTGATGTAATTCTATGGTTCCCATAGGAAAACACATAAAAACATGAGTTTACTTGCGGACGATACACACTGGGATGTTCCAGAGCCGTATTGGTGCATTAGTGCTGTTTCGTGCAAACAGCACCAAAACGGTGTTGAAAGCGCTTGTTTTTACTTGTGATGATGTTTTGATGTAATTGGAGGTTCCCTTAGGAAAACACATAAAAACATAAGTTTACTTGCGGACTATGCAAATCGGGATGTTTCGGAGCCGTATCGGTGCATTAGTGCTGTTTCGTGCAAAACGCACTAAAACGGCGCGCGAAGTGCTCGTTTTCACTCCACATGATGTTTTGATGTAATTCTATTGTTCCCATAGGAAAACACACAAAAACATGAGTTTATTTCCGGACAATGCAAACCGGATGTTCCAGAGCCATTTTGGTGCATTAGTGCTGTTTCGTGCAAAACGCACCAAAATGGCGCGCGAAGTGCTCGATTTCACTCGTGATGATGTTTTGATGTAATTGGATGGTTCCCATAGGAAAACACACAAACACTTGAGTTTAGTTGCGGACAATGCAAACCGGGATATTTCGGAGCCGTATTGGTGCATTAGTGCTTTTTTGTGCAAACAGCACCAAAACAGTGTTGAATGCGCTCATTTTCACTTGTGATGATGTTTTGATGTAATTGAATGGTTCCCATAGGAAAACACATAAAAACATGAGTTTACTTGCGGACGATGCAAACTGGGATGTTCCGGAGCCGTATTGGTGCATTAGTGCTGTTTCGTGCAAACTCCACCAAAACGGTGTTGAAAGCGCTCGTTTTCACTTGTGATGATGTTTTTATGTAATTGGATTGTTCCCATAGGAAAACACTAAAAAACATGAGTTTACTTGCGGACGATGCAAACCGGGATATTCCGGAGCCGTATTGGTGCATTAGTGCTGTTTCGTGCAAAACGCACCAAAATGGCGCGCGAAGTGCTCGTTTTCACTCCAGATGATATTTTGATGTAATTCTATGGTTCCCATAGGAAAACACAAAAAAACATGAGTTTACTTCCGGACAATGCAAGCCGGATATTCCGGAGCCATTTTGGTGCATTAGTGCTGTTTCGTGCAAAATGTACCAAAATGGCGCGCGAAGTGCTCGATTTCACTCGTGATGATGTTTTGATGTAATTGGATGGTTCCCATAGGAAACACACAAACACTTGAGTTTACTTGCGGACAATGCAAACCAGGATATTTCGGAGCCATATTGGTGCATTAGTGCTTTTTCATGCAAAACGCACAAAACGGATCGTGAAGCGCTCGTTTTCACTCCAAATGATGTTTTGGTGCAATTCTATGGTTCCCGTACGAAAACAGACAAAAACATGAGTTTACTTCCGGACAATGCAAACCGGATGTTCCGGAGTCGTATTGGTGCATTAGTGTTGTTTCGTACAAAACGCACCAAAACGTCACGCGAATCGCTCATTTTCACTTGTGATGATGTTTTGATGTAATTCTATGGTTCCCATAGGAAAACACATAAAAACATGAGTTTACTTGCGGACGATGCACACGCCGTATTGGTGCATTAGTGCTGTTTCGTGCAAACAGCACCAAAACGGTGTTGAAAGCGTTTGTTTTTACTTGTGATGATGTTTTGATGTAATTGGAGGTTCCCTTAGGAAAACACATAAAAACATAAGTTTACTTGCGGACTATGCAAATCGGGATGTTTCGGAGCCGTATCGGTGCATTAGTGCTGTTTCGTGCAAAACGCACTAAAACGGCGCGCGAAGTGCTCGTTTTCACTCCACATGATGTTTTGATGTAATTCTATTGTTCCCATAGGAAAACACACAAAAACATGAGTTTATTTCCGGACAATGCAAACCGGATGTTCCAGAGCCATTTTGGTGCATTAGTGCTGTTTCGTGCAAAACGCACCAAAATGGCGCGCGAAGTGCTCGATTTCACTCGTGATGATGTTTTGATGTAATTGGATGGTTCCCATAGGAAACACACAAACACTTGAGTTTAGTTGCGGACAATGCAAACCGGGATATTTCGGAGCCGTATTGGTGCATTAGTGCTTTTTGTGCAAACAGCACCAAAACAGTGTTGAATGCGCTCATTTTCACTTGTGATGATGTTTTGATGTAATTGAATGGTTCCCATAGGAAAACACATAAAAACATGAGTTTACTTGCGGACGATGCAAACTGGGATGTTCCGGAGCCGTATTGGTGCATTAGTGCTGTTTCGTGCAAACTCCACCAAAACGGTGTTGAAAGCGCTCGTTTTCACTTGTGATGATGTTTTTATGTAATTGGATTGTTCCCATAGGAAAACACTAAAAAACATGAGTTTACTTGCGGACGATGCAAACCGGGATATTCCGGAGCCGTATTGGTGCATTAGTGCTGTTTCGTGCAAAACGCACCAAAATGGCGCGCGAAGTGCTCGTTTTCACTCCAGATGATATTTTGATGTAATTCTATGGTTCCCATAGGAAAACACAAAAAAACATGAGTTTACTTCCGGACAATGCAAGCCGGATATTCCGGAGCCATTTTGGTGCATTAGTGCTGTTTCGTGCAAAATGTACCAAAATGGCGCGCGAAGTGCTCGATTTCACTCGTGATGATGTTTTGATGTAATTGGATGGTTCCCATAGGAAACACACAAACACTTGAGTTTACTTGCGGACAATGCAAACCAGGATATTTCGGAGCCATATTGGTGCATTAGTGCTTTTTCATGCAAAACGCACAAAACGGATCGTGAAGCGCTCGTTTTCACTCCAAATGATGTTTTGGTGCAATTCTATGGTTCCCGTACGAAAACAGACAAAAACATGAGTTTACTTCCGGACAATGCAAACCGGATGTTCCGGAGTCGTATTGGTGCATTAGTGTTGTTTCGTACAAAACGCACCAAAACGTCACGCGAATCGCTCATTTTCACTTGTGATGATGTTTTGATGTAATTCTATGGTTCCCATAGGAAAACACATAAAAACATGAGTTTACTTGCGGACGATGCACACGCCGTATTGGTGCATTAGTGCTGTTTCGTGCAAACAGCACCAAAACGGTGTTGAAAGCGTTTGTTTTTACTTGTGATGATGTTTTGATGTAATTGGAGGTTCCCTTAGGAAAACACATAAAAACATAAGTTTACTTGCGGACTATGCAAATCGGGATGTTTCGGAGCCGTATCGGTGCATTAGTGCTGTTTCGTGCAAAACGCACTAAAACGGCGCGCGAAGTGCTCGTTTTCACTCCACATGATGTTTTGATGTAATTCTATTGTTCCCATAGGAAAACACACAAAAACATGAGTTTATTTCCGGACAATGCAAACCGGATGTTCCAGAGCCATTTTGGTGCATTAGTGCTGTTTCGTGCAAAACGCACCAAAATGGCGCGCGAAGTGCTCGATTTCACTCGTGATGATGTTTTGATGTAATTGGATGGTTCCCATAGGAAAACACACAAACACTTGAGTTTAGTTGCGGACAATGCAAACCGGGATATTTCGGAGCCGTATTGGTGCATTAGTGCTTTTTTGTGCAAACAGCACCAAAACAGTGTTGAATGCGCTCATTTTCACTTGTGATGATGTTTTGATGTAATTGAATGGTTCCCATAGGAAAACACATAAAAACATGAGTTTACTTGCGGACGATGCAAACTGGGATGTTCCGGAGCCGTATTGGTGCATTAGTGCTGTTTCGTGCAAACTCCACCAAAACGGTGTTGAAAGCGCTCGTTTTCACTTGTGATGATATTTTTATGTAATTGGATTGTTCCCATAGGAAAACACTAAAAAAGATGACTTTACTTGCGGACGATGCAAACAGGGATGTTCCGGAGCCGTATTGGTGCATTAGTGCTATTTCGTACAAAACGCACCAAAATGGCACGCGATGCGCTCGTTTTCCCTTGTGATGATGTTTTGATGTGGATGGTTCCCATAGGAAAACACATAAAAATATGAGTTTACTTGCGGACGATGCAAACTGGATGTTGCGGAGCCATATTGGTGCATTAGTGCTGTTTCGTGCAAAATGTACCAAAATGGCGCGCGAAGTGCTCGATTTCACTCGTGATGATGTTTTGATGTAATTGGATGGTTCCCATAGGAAACACACAAACACTTGAGTTTACTTGCGGACAATGCAAACCAGGATATTTCGGAGCCGATATTGGTGCATTAGTGCTTTTTCATGCAAAACGCACAAAACGGATCGTGAAGCGCTCGTTTTCACTCCAAATGATGTTTTGGTGCAATTCTATGGTTCCCGTACGAAAACAGACAAAAACATGAGTTTACTTCCGGACAATGCAAACCGGATGTTCCGGAGTCGTATTGGTGCATTAGTGTTGTTTCGTACAAAACGCACCAAAACGTCACGCGAATCGCTCATTTTCACTTGTGATGATGTTTTGATGTAATTCTATGGTTCCCATAGGAAAACACATAAAAACATGAGTTTACTTGCGGACGATACACACTGGGATGTTCCAGAGCCGTATTGGTGCATTAGTGCTGTTTCGTGCAAACAGCACCAAAACGGTGTTGAAAGCGCTCGTTTTTACTTGTGATGATGTTTTGATGTAATTGGAGGTTCCCTTAGGAAAACACATAAAAACATAAGTTTACTTGCGGACTATGCAAATCGGGATGTTTCGGAGCCGTATCGGTGCATTAGTGCTGTTTCGTGCAAAACGCACTAAAACGGCGCGCGAAGTGCTCGTTTTCACTCCACATGATGTTTTGATGTAATTCTATGGTTCCCATAGGAAAACACACAAAAACATGAGTTTATTTCCGGACAATGCAAACCGGATGTTCCAGAGCCATTTTGGTGCATTAGTGCTGTTTCGTGCAAAACGCACCAAAATGGCGCGCGAAGTGCTCGATTTCACTCGTGATGATGTTTTGATGTAATTGGATGGTTCCCATAGGAAAACACACAAACACTTGAGTTTAGTTGCGGACAATGCAAACCGGGATATTTCGGAGCCGTATTGGTGCGTTAGTGCTTTTTTGTGCAAACAGCACCAAAACAGTGTTGAATGCGCTCATTTTCACTTGTGATGATGTTTTGATGTAATTGAATGGTTCCCATAGGAAAACACATAAAAACATGAGTTTACTTGCGGACGATGCAAACTGGGATGTTCCGGAGCCGTATTGGTGCATTAGTGCTGTTTCGTGCAAACTCACCAAAACGGTGTTGAAAGCGCTCGTTTTCACTTGTGATGATGTTTTTATGTAATTGGATGTTCCCATAGGAAAACACTAAAAAACATGAGTTTACTTGCGGACGATGCAAACCGGGATATTTCGGAGCCGTATTGGTGCATTAGTGCTGTTTCGTGCAAAACGCACCAAAATGGCGCGCGAAGTGCTCGTTTTCACTCCAGATGATATTTTGATGTAATTCTATGGTTCCCATAGGAAAACACAAAAAACATGAGTTTACTTCCGGACAATGCAAGCCGGATATTCCGGAGCCATTTTGGTGCATTAGTGCTGTTTCGTGCAAAATGTACCAAAATGGCGCGCGAAGTGCTCGATTTCACTCGTGATGATGTTTTGATGTAATTGGATGGTTCCCATAGGAAACACACAAACACTTGAGTTTACTTGCGGACAATGCAAACCAGGATATTTCGGAGCCATATTGGTGCATTAGTGCTTTTTCATGCAAAACGCACAAAACGGATCGTGAAGCGCTCGTTTTCACTCCAAATGATGTTTTGGTGCAATTCTATGGTTCCCGTACGAAAACAGACAAAAACATGAGTTTACTTCCGGACAATGCAAACCGGATGTTCCGGAGTCGTATTGGTGCATTAGTGTTGTTTCGTACAAAACGCACCAAAACGTCACGCGAATCGCTCATTTTCACTTGTGATGATGTTTTGATGTAATTCTATGGTTCCCATAGGAAAACACATAAAAACATGAGTTTACTTGCGGACGATGCACACGCCGTATTGGTGCATTAGTGCTGTTTCGTGCAAACAGCACCAAAACGGTGTTGAAAGCGTTTGTTTTTACTTGTGATGATGTTTTGATGTAATTGGAGGTTCCCTTAGGAAAACACATAAAAACATAAGTTTACTTGCGGACTATGCAAATCGGGATGTTTCGGAGCCGTATCGGTGCATTAGTGCTGTTTCGTGCAAAACGCACTAAAACGGCGCGCGAAGTGCTCGTTTTCACTCCACATGATGTTTTGATGTAATTCTATTGTTCCCATAGGAAAACACACAAAAACATGAGTTTATTTCCGGACAATGCAAACCGGATGTTCCAGAGCCATTTTGGTGCATTAGTGCTGTTTCGTGCAAAACGCACCAAAATGGCGCGCGAAGTGCTCGATTTCACTCGTGATGATGTTTTGATGTAATTGGATGGTTCCCATAGGAAACACACAAACACTTGAGTTTAGTTGCGGACAATGCAAACCGGGATATTTCGGAGCCGTATTGGTGCATTAGTGCTTTTTAGTGCAAACAGCACCAAAACAGTGTTGAATGCGCTCATTTTCACTTGTGATGATGTTTTGATGTAATTGAATGGTTCCCATAGGAAAACACATAAAAACATGAGTTTACTTGCGGACGATGCAAACTGGGATGTTCCGGAGCCGTATTGGTGCATTAGTGCTGTTTCGTGCAAACTCCACCAAAACGGTGTTGAAAGCGCTCGTTTTCACTTGTGATGATGTTTTTATGTAATTGGATTGTTCCCATAGGAAAACACTAAAAAACATGAGTTTACTTGCGGACGATGCAAACCGGGATATTCCGGAGCCGTATTGGTGCATTAGTGCTGTTTCGTGCAAAACGCACCAAAATGGCGCGCGAAGTGCTCGTTTTCACTCCAGATGATATTTTGATGTAATTCTATGGTTCCCATAGGAAAACACAAAAAAACATGAGTTTACTTCGGACAATGCAAGCCGGATATTCCGGAGCCATTTTGGTGCATTAGTGCTGTTTCGTGCAAAATGTACCAAAATGGCGCGCGAAGTGCTCGATTTCACTCGTGATGATGTTTTGATGTAATTGGATGGTTCCCATAGGAAAACACATAAAAACATGAGTTTACTAGCGGACTATGCAAATCGGGATGTTTCGGAGCCGTATCGGTGCATTAGTGCTGTTTCGTGCAAAACGCACTAAAACAGCGCGAGAAGTGCTCGTTTTCACTCCAAATGATGTTTTGGTGCAATTCTATGGTTCCCGTACGAAAACAGACAAAAACATGAGTTTACTTCCGGACAGTGCAAACCGGATGTTCCGGAGTCGTATTGGGGCATTAGTGTTGTTTCGTACAAAACGCACCAAAACGTCACGCGAATCGATCATTTTCACTTGTGATGATGTTTTGATGTAATTCTATGGTTCCCATAGGAAAACACATAAAAACATGAGTTTACTTGCGGACGATACACACTGGGATGTTCCAGAGCCGTATTGGTGCATTAGTGCTGTTTCGTGCAAACAGCACCAAAACGGTGTTGAAAGCGCTCGTTTTTACTTGTGATGATGTTTTGATGTAATTAGAGGTTCCCTTAGGAAAACACATAAAAACATAAGTTTACTTGCGGACTATGCAAATCGGGATGTTTCGGAGCCGTATCGGTGCATTAGTGCTGTTTCGTGCAAAACGCACTAAAACGGCGCGCGAAGTGCTCGTTTTCACTCCACATGATGTTTTGATGTAATTATATGGTTTCCATAGGAAAACACACAAAAACATGAGTTTATTTCCGGACAATGCAAACCGGATGTTCCAGAGCCATTTTGGTGCATTAGTGCTCTTTCGTGCAAAACGCACCAAAATGGCGCGCGAAGTGCTCGATTTCACTCGTGATGATGTTTTGATGTAATTGGATGGTTCCCATAGGTAAACACACAAACACTTGAGTTTAGTTGCGGACAATGCAAACCGGGATATTTCGGAGCCGTATTGGTGCGTTAGTGCTTTTTCGTGCAAACAGCACCAAAATAGTGTTGAATGCGCTCATTTTCACTTGTGATGATGTTTTGATGTAATTGAATGGTTCCCATAGGAAAACACATAAAAACATGAGTTTACTTGCGGACGATGCAAACTGGGATGTTCCGGAGCCGTATTGGTGCATTAGTGCTGTTTCGTGCAAACTCCACCAAAACGGTGTTGAAAGCGCTCGTTTTCACTTGTGATGATCTTTTTATGTAATTGGATTGTTCCCATAGGAAAACACTAAAAAACATGACTTTACTTGCGGACGATGCAAACAGGGATGTTCCGGAGCCGTATTGGTGCATTAGTGCTATTTCGTACAAAACGCACCAAAATGGCACGCGATGCGCTCGTTTTCCCTTGTGATGATGTTTTGATGTGGATGGTTCCTATAGGAAAACACATAAAAATATGAGTTTACTTGCGGACAATGCAAACTGGGATGTTGCGGAGCCATATTGGTGTATTAGTGCTGTTTCGTGCAAAATGTACCAAAATGGCGCGCGAAGTGCTCGATTTCACTCGTGATGATGTTTTGATGTAATTGAATGGTTCCCATAGGAAACACACAAACACTTGGATTTACTTGCGGACAATGCAAACCAGGATATTTCGGAGCTATATTGGTGCATTAGTGCTTTTTCATGCAAAACGCACAAAACGGATCGTGAAGCGCTCGTTTTCACTCCAAATGATGTTTTGGTGCAATTCTATGGTTCCCGTAGGAAAACAGACAAAAACATGAGTTTACTTCCGGACAATGCAAACCGGATGTTCTGGAGTCGTATTGGTGCATTAGTGTTGTTTCGTACAAAACGCACCAAAACGTCACGCGAATCGCTCATTTTCACTTGTGATGATGTTTTGATGTAATTCTATGGTTCCCATAGGAAAACACATAAAAACATGAGTTTACTTGCGGACGATGCACAATGGGATGTTCCAGAGCCGTATTGGTGCATTAGTGCTGTTTCGTGCAAACAGCACCAAGACGGTGTTGAAAGCGCTCATTTTTACTTGTGATGATGTTTTGATGTAATTGGAGGTTCCCTTAGGAAAACACATAAAAACATAAGTTTACTTGCGGACTATGCAAATCGGGATGTTTCGGAGCCGTATCGGTGCATCAGTGCTGTTTCATGCAAAACGCACTAAAACGGCGCGCGAAGTGCTCGTTTTCACTCCACATGATGTTTTGATGTAATTCTATGGTTCCCATAGGAAAACACACAAAAACATGAGTTTACTTCCGGACAATGCAAACCGATGTTCCAGAGCCATTTTGGTGCATTAGTGCTGTTTCGTGCAAAACGCACCAAAATGGCGCGCGAAGTGCTCGATTTCACTCGTGATGATGTTTTGATGTAATTGGATGGTTCCCATAGGAAAACACACAAACACTTGAGTTTACTTGCGGACAATGCAAACCGGGATATTTCGGAGCCGTATTGGTGCATTAGTGCTTTTTCGTGCAAACAGCACCAAAACAGTGTTGAATGCGCTCATTTTCACTTGTGATGATGTTTTGATGTAATTGGATTGTTCCCATAGGAAAACACTAAAAAATATGAGTTTACTTGCGGACGATGCAAACATGGATGTTCCGGAGCCGTATTGGTGCATTAGTGCTATTTCGTACAAAACGCACCAAAACGGCACGCGATGCGCTCGTTTTCCCTTGTGATGATGTTTTGATGTGGATGGTTCCCATAGGAAAAAACATAAAAATATGAGTTTACTTGCGGACGATGCAAACTGGGATGTTGCGGAGCCGTATTGGTGCATTAGTGCTGTTTCGTGCAAACAGCACCAAAACGGTGTTGAACGCGCTCATTTTCACTTGTGATGATGTTTTGATGTAATTGGATGGCTCCTATAGGAAAACACATAAAAACATGAGTTTATTTGCGGACGATGTAAATCGGGATGTTCCGGAGCCGTATCCGTGCATTAGTGCTGTTTTGTGCAAAACACACCAAAACGGCGCTCGAAGTGCTCGTTTTCACTTCACATGATGTTTTGATGTAATTCTAAAGTCTCATCCCAGTAAGGATTGCAAGTCATAGTCAGAAAATAGCAGGGTTTTCCTAAATGTTGCACCAATGTCATGGCATCAAGATATCTCATGTGGACGTCGCGGTCGCCACCAGTCATAGATCGTTGAAGCACAAGCCGACGACCAGCTTCTGATGCTCGTGCCTCTCCGGCCGCAAGAGTGTCCAAAACTCCCTACACAAGCAATACATAAAGTTTATAGGTAATAGTATGGAATAAGCATACATAAAAAATAAGAGTGCCAAACAAATGATCTGAGCAACAAATAAAACCAATCATTATAGCAGAATATTCTTTGGAAACAAGAAACTAAAGGCAGCACCATTAGTGAAATTCAGAAGCAAAATGTAGGGCTACAAGGAGAATGAAAATTGAAGTTGCTGAACAGTGATGTAACGCCAGATCACAAAATTATCTAAAGATTGTCACTCTCAAGTAAAAGAACGCAACTGATAAACACACTGAAAGTTTTCTAATTAATGATCACAACTATAGAGAAACAAACTCGTCCAAGGTTTTGGAACTTTAAGTCCAGCCAACAAAACACAGTTTATAGTACTCACAAATTATAGTCCTATCCCAACGAAAACTCTTGATCAAATGCAGCAGCTTCACAAACCAATTATGTAGCAAAAATATTATCAAATATATATCATGTCCGTACTCCATATTTATTATCATTTATATATTAGCCACAGAAATAAATAGCATGCTATATATATTTTTTGGTAAATAAGCAAAAAAGACTATGTTGGTCAAGTTGAGACTGCATGCAAAAAATTACGGCTACAAAAAAAAAAGTATGTTGATCAATAAGGAGTAAACTCAGTTCAGCATTATGGCAGAAATAAGGGGCAAGGTGCATGGCTACAAATGGCACCCAGATTATATTAAGCAACATCACTACTAGTTGATTAAGCTGACAGCAAGGTGTGTGGATTGTCAGTGAATACCTTGTATAGATCAGCACGAATAATTTTCTGGTGCGCCGGTTTAGAGAACCAGTCGAGGCACATAGTCTCAATCTTAATGTATATATTTACAATATACTGTTGAAAAAGTCGGCCAGCGTAAAACAATATATTGAATTCATTGTCTCTAATTTGCAACTTGTAACAATAATATTCCCTAGCACTCACGAATTTCCCTAGCAACTTGTAACAATAGGATCCCCAGGAAATTCTTCAGATTCTATATCGCCATTTCCTGCATAAAAAAATATCCAGCATCATCCATTGATCCGGGTTGTGTGACTAAGACTGTACATTTTAAAATCTGGTTAATTTATCAAGTTTAAATTTCTCTAACCTTGTCCTTGTTCCGTATCAATAAGGTCTGTTGGCTCTCCATCTTCATCTGCCAATGAAATGAAAAAAAGATCCATAATTTAATGCACATGTAAAGACACAAGAGTTGGAATAAACATGTAAGGAAAATTCTTTATCATCACCTTTATCTCCCTCGCCGTCCTTTTTTTTTCTCGACATACTGTATTTTTTTACTCCAACCAGCTTCACCACCAGGAAAGAACAATGGATAGGATAATGGGTCATAGCAGCCATGATATGCCTTAATATAAACCGGTTTACGTGCCAATCCACACACCATGACACTCCTCTCAAAAACATGCTGTGGATCAGTACCGAGCATCCAGATTGCTGCAACCTGAGAAACAGTAGGAGCATTGTATCTCCTCGGATCGACATCAATATATGTGTTAAGTTCAATCTTGTACTCATCAAGATTTTGTACACCACCTAACATTCTAAATGTCCTTGTGTACTGGTTACTCCCCAAAAGATGCAGTATGTTCTGTATGAGGCCTTCATCCAAATGAGGTGATCTTTTTGCTCTATGCTCAATACTGAAATCTATGTCATAAAAATCGAGCTGCATGTGCCTGGGACCATACCGACCATGCGAAAGCTGATCAAGCATGTGGTACACCTGCCCTTGTATCCTAAAGGTATACACCCCAGTACCTGCCGCAGTGGCAAAACGACGATCAACTTTGGCTCCCATACTGGTGAAAGAAAAATGAGAGTTGAAATATCTGATGTTCTTGCGGAAATATTTAGCATCCACATCTGTATGACTTGTGAACAACCTCTTCAACTCAGCGGGCACCTCAGGTATATGTATTTTAACCATCCCCTTTCTACAACAGAATGCAGGACCTTCGCCATAATCCTTTTGGCTCCGCAATGTTTGCAATCTTTATCACGCGTTAGGACATGGTGTTTTTTCAGCAAATTGGAATAAACAAGGTCATAAGGATCCTTTTCGTTACTTCTTCTGCCTGTTTCCACTCGATATGACTTGTATTTAACATCTGAAAATGCAGCGAGATAGGCATTACATGCTGATCTTGTATTACAAATAAAACTGAATTGCAGCGGCGGCAAAACAAGCGGAATGTTGGGGGATCGAAGGTCTTAATGGGACGAATCGAATCCCTCCAACGGTCGATAGAAGTGTTTTGGTTCTGGCGAAGCCCTCGAAGGTTGTTGATGCCTTCGAATCACCTCGCGAAGCCCTCTTCGCTCGTCGTCGTCGTCTTCTGGTTGGAGCGAAGCCCTCTTCTCTGGTCCGCGATGCCGGACGAAGAGGTTCTCGCTCAGGTTCCCTGCAGTTCAGTTGCGCGAAGCCCTCCTTCTCCCGCGATGCCGGGCGAAGGGGTCAAGTGATTCGAGAGTTCAGAACACGATGCGATTGATTCCTCCTTTGGCTCGTGGCCCGAAAAACAGTTGTCATTACAGGATCATCTCCCTCCATATTTATAAGGGGGAGAGTGATCATATTTACATGTATGCCATTGGCTGTATAAGCACGACTCTTAATCTGATATTTACAAGTGTGCCCTTGTTTGCTTTAACATGGGTTTTAGGTTGCCTTATGTGAGTACGGCTTGGCCTTCGCTATCTCCCTTGCCGTGTACCTGTTGCTAGGACCCCATCACTAGCTGTTGGTCTTCGCATGGGTCGGGGAGGGGCTTCGGTGTAGTCCCCAACATTAGCCCTCAATTGGTGATGTGTTATTAGTGTAACTAAAACCAGAAGCAATTTTATTTATCAATTTATGACTGCCACGTGCGCCTTTCTGACCCATACACGTGTCTTGTCGTTTTCGTTCCGTACTTCTTTTCAGTTCCCGATAATCGCTTCCCTTCTAAATATCTTCATCGTGGGCGCGCTGTTCCTTCAATCGTATACTTTGCGAGTCTTTCTTCCTTTGGCTATTCCAATTCCTTTCGCAGTAGGAGATCCTTTTCCTTCGTTCTTTTTCAAGATGTCTGGTAGCCGAAGGTCTAGTGAAGAGCAAGCTAAGAAGAATTGAAAACTCACAAGTCCTTGTCGAAGGACTGCTCCGATAAGGCTATTAGTGAAGCTAATGCTACAGCTTTGAGTGCTGCTGTTCCTTCGGCGAATCAGCCGAAGAGTTCATATTCAGCGAAGCCTTCCTTTGCTTTCAAGCCTCCGGTGATTCGTTCTGCATTAGACTTGTTTTCTATTCCGGAGGATGGTGGTAGTAATTCTTCTGGGTCTAAAGCTCAGTCTGCCCCTAAGAAAGTTGTTTCGAAGGGCTCTTCTTCTGTTGCAAAGGATATTTCTGCTTCTACAGTTGACATTCGTGATATCAGTGCTGCTGAGAAGGCCAAGATTCAGGACAAGGCCATCAAGGGCGCTGATTCTGTTCTTGCTAAGTCTGGGTCGAAGGCTAAGATCCAGGACAAGACCTGTGTTGATGGTCTTGATGTTCCTCCTGCTGCCCCTGTTCATAATGAAGGGGTAGCCGAAGCTTCTGTTCAAGGTTATCTCTCATCTCTTAGTGTGGCTGGGCTTCGTCAAATTGCTGATAACCTGAGACCTCTTACAGATCGTTCCCAGGTTCAATTACCTTCGGAGCCAGATGTTGTGCTTCGTGAGCCTCTTAGCCCCTCAGCAGGTGGTGATCTTTTCCTACATTCAGTCTTTGAAGCAATGCTTGGAGAGTTTCTCCCTTTTGACATGACTTTTGATTCAGTCGAAGCTGCTGGGGGTTCTTTAACTCTTTGTGACGACGTTCCTTCGAACACCTTCGTCATGAGTGCTAGGGCCGCTGCGCCCTTTGTTGCTGCTGTAGAGAGGCTTCGTTTTCCCCAAGTGGAGAATGAGCTTGTGCTTCAGGGTGGTGACACTCTGTACAAGTCTTTACTGTCTTCGCAGATGAAGGTAAGCAGTTTTAATTTTTGTTGTTTCTCAGTTGCTTGTTTTTCTAACCTCGCTCTTGTTTTCGTCAGTCGCTTGCTATTACCCAAGCCTCCCTTCGCCAGTTTAATGAGCTGACTCTGGCGAGGGCTGATCGGGACCGGCTTCGCAAGGATCTCTCAACTCTTGAATCTCAGATCAAGGAGAAAGAAGATGCTCTTGCTCTTAGTGAAAAACGTGTGGTAGATCTCTCTGTTGAGAAGGAAACCCTCGTCAAATCTACTGAAGATTTTAAGGCGAAGGTAGCTTCTCTGGAGAAACAGCTGGAGGATCTTGATTCGTCCCTTGCGAAGGCTTTCGAAGCCAACAAGGTCCTTCGCGGAAAAGTTGAAACTGCGGATCAGGAGGCGGTTTCTTTTGCTAAAGCTGAAGAGCTTCGCCTGTCTTCTCTTTGCAGCCATATTCAGGATGCTCTTATTTCAGTTGGAACTACTCCTGATCAGATCCCTGAGGATGCTTCGACTGAGCAGCGCCAATCTTGGCTATCTGTCAACATTCCTTTCGTGGTGAAGGCTTGCAGGGCCTTCTCCACCAATGCTGTTCATCTGGCTATTCGGGACCTCCTCCATTCTCTTGATGTCGAAGGGAGCAATGCTCTGGCGAAGGTTGCTTCTGACGATTTCAAATTTTCAGCTGTTGATTCTACTCCCCGTCCTGTGGTTGAAGCTCTTCTGAAGGTCGCCGGTCATTTTGACGAATCCTTCTGGAACCGTGTGCAGTCTGTCGGTCGTCTGCCTCAGAGTGAGGTATAAACAGTTTATTTTTCCTTCGGGAGAGGGGTTATATCATTCCTTCGAACTTGTGTCTTCCTGAGAATTGCTGTATTATTGTTGTAAACTTTATGTTGCTTTGACTAATTTTTGCTTGGTTTTTGGACCTTAGGCTTCGTCTGATATTTCTTTGAGCGAGTTTGCTACTCCGAAGGCTTCTTCTGACTTGGTTTTGGAGAAGTGTGTTGCTCCGGATTCATCATCTGATGTTTCTCTGAGCGAGTTTGCGACTCCAGAGCCTTCTTCTGGTGGCTTGATTCGCCGTGAGCCTCCGATTGAAGTTTTTAGTTCTCCTTCGAGGATTGATTTATCTAGTGATTCGAGCCCTTTGTCACCTGTTGAGGGAGGTGAAAGTTCTTTTTCTTTTCCTCCCGGTAGCCTTGTGGCTATTGGGAGAGTTTATCGCCCCGAGGCTGATGTTCCCGAAAGGAGTCGGGGTCGGAACAAACGAAGGCCTCGTGGTCGCTGTCCACGAGGTAGTAGTTCTTCACATCGAGGTGCGGCTAAGAAGAAGAAGGTTGGGGACGTTTTAGATTCGTCTTCCTCCTTCGATGCAGCTTCGCATGTTGAGCGAATGATTTCATCTGGGATAATAGATCCCATATTTCAAAGGCCTTATTCTCCTTCGAATGGATATAATTTCGATGAATTTAGTATTGTATGCGAAATGCTTTTAGAATTGGGCCTTGTTGTAAAGCGTGAGCCTGACGATGGCTCTCCTTAATTGATGTCTGTGCTTAATAAAGCTTTTCTTTTGAAGTATTCTTTCGGAGGTCTTTGCCAGAGAGAAGATTTCTTCAATATCATCGAAGCTCTTAATGCTTTTTGCACGATGACCTTGTGTTTCCTTTGAGGAACGCAAGTTTTCGTGTTTTCGTTCTTTGATATTTGAACGTTTCATGCGAAGGATCGCGATTTTTTCTTGTACGAAGGTTTTTGTTTGCCTGTACTTGGGTAGATTAAGCTTTCTTTGCTTATCTTTCCCTTCGGCTCTTGTCTGGAGTCTCTGTATCATCCTTCGTGATACATCGATCCAAACTTAGACTACACCAAGTACTCAATTGGTGTAACCTTCGGATTCTCTAGGCTTTTGCCTGATATCGTTTTTGAGCTCGAAGCTTCGTTTCTTGAGCCTTGGCTCTTCTACGCCTCCCAGGAAATTGCTCTGGAATTTTTCGAGGGTAAAAAGGTAATTATAAAACTGTGTTACAGTCTTGGAGGGTGCCTCGTTAAAAAACCTCACACCCTTCGCACGGCTACCCTCGTGAGGAAAAAAAAGAGTGCACCCCCCGCAAGTTTTGTGCTTTTACATATAGGCCTCGCGCGTGCTACCGAAGAGATGTTCTTGGTAGACACGGCTCATGCATTTCTAATATGTCATGGACGAGTTTTCGAGTCCGAAGATCTTGAACTCTGGGGTCTTTTGCTTCCTTCGGACGAAGTGGACATTCTTCCTCCCGGGGGTTTCGCCATCTTCGATACTTCTTGCTTGGAGTTGGTCTCCGAGGATGCTGATCACAGAAATGGGACCAGGAATCTTCATGCACAGATAGCCCTGATGTATGGCTGCCTCAAACTTGTTAATGGACCCCCTTCCGAAGATTGCATTGTAAGGATAAACAATGTCAACTACATCGAAGGTCACATCTTCAGTTCTCGCGTTGTCTCCTTCGCCGAAAGTAACTGGTAGGTTAATTTTTCCCAATGCTTGGATAACCTTTCCAGTGAAGCCGACCAATGGAATTCCTGCAGGTTGCAGTGTTTCATTTTCTAGCTTCATTTTTCTGTATGTAGAGGCGAAGAGGATGTCAGCTGAGCTTCCTCCATTGACAAGTATCCTGAGTACATCAAATCCTTTTATATTTGCCTTGATGACTAGTGGGTCTGAGTGCGGTTGGTCAAGGTCTCTTGCGTCTTCTTTTCCGAAGGTGATGTGGACATGGGACCACTTGGTTTTCACAAACGGAGTCCTTGACGTCACATTATGTACCCTTCGAATGTGTTCTTTCCTTGCCCTTCTTGAGTCTAGCTGCTGGGTCGATCCTCCGGAGATAGCGTTAATAGTTTGCCTTTGAGACGTGTAGCTAGTTTCTGTGCTTCTTCCATTGTTTTGCTGGTTTGTTTCTGGAGGTGGTGGCAGTGCTGCTAGGCTTTGAGGTTGAGAGTAGGCATACTGCTGTGCCTGATACGAAGCTTCTCTTGGATAGTTGACAACATGATTGACAGAGTGCGAAGGGTATGTTGACATTGGGTTCCCTTGAGACCAGTTTTCACGATAGTTGCTCGTGTGTGTGATGGCCCTCTTCGCCTCTCTTTCTGCGGTCCATTCTTGTTTGAATTGTTGCAGGTTTCGGCACTGTTTTGTTGTATGGCCTTTTCCTTCGCCATGCAGCTCGCAGTATGGAGTACGAGAACTGCTCCTCTGATTGTTTTCTTTTTTGTCTTCGCCATCTTTATCTTGGTTGCTTCGCTCTCTTCCTCTTTCATCATCTTTGTTTCTCTTTTCATCGCCCCTTTCTTCTCTGTTTTCGAGGTTCTGTATCCTTCGATTGTTATGATCTTTTGGATTATCTCTGCTGTCATCGTGCCTTCTGCTTCGACTCGAGCTGGGATTGTTTCTTTTCGTCTTCTTTTTTCCTTCGGAATTCATCGTCTGATCTCGCATATTTCTCGAAGGTGTCTAATAGTGCGAAGATGGTTTTGGGTCTCTTTCTTGTTAATGCAGAATGGAAAGGGCCAGCCCTCAAGCCTTCCGTTAGTGCGTCAATGACTGTCGAAGCCCCTACATCTTTGGCTCTTGATTTTATTTCCATGAACCTCTGCATGTACTCTCTTAAGCCTTCGTCTTGTTTCTGCTTGCATGAAAATAGCCTTCCCTGATGAATTTCGGATGCTTGGAAGCCCTGGAAGTTGTTTATGAATTCTCTTCTCAACTCGGACCAAGAATTAATCGATCCTGGCTCGAGAGTGGAAAACCATGTCTCCGCTACTCCTTCGACAGCCATGACCAGAGCTTTGGCGTATGTTAAGTTTGTTCCTCCACCGGATTCTACTGCGGCTTCGAAAGACATGAGGAACTCTCTTGGGCATGTTTTTCCTTGGTACGCCTTTATCTTCGGCATTTTGAAATTGACCGGCCAAGGTTCGCTCTGTAGCTCTTCGCTCAGGGGAGAGTTTTTGTTGTAGATGACGCATGGCTGGCTGTCCTTTCCGGAGCTACTTACTTCGTATACCATCTTGTGCTCGGTTTGCTTGCGAGGCTTGTGATGTGCGTCTTGTTCTTGCTTCCTCAGGTTTTCCATTTCTTCATTGTATTTGATTAACTTACTGTCCATTTCGTTGATCTCTTGTTGGGCTTGCACTATTTTCTCGAGCATATCTTTCTTCAGCTTCGTTGTCTTTTCAATGATGGCCAGCTTCTTTTCTCTTTCGACTCTTTCTTGCTCTATTATGCGAAGCCTTTCGGTTATGTTGCGTGTTTCGTCGTCCTCCTGTTGAAAGCTTGCTGCTTGAGATGTCTCAGCGTTGTTTAGTTGCATTGCTTTTAGAGCTTCTTCTTTTCTTGCCGCCTCTTCGGCTCTTGCTATTTCTTCCGCTTTTGCAGCTTTGTCTCGCTCTTCTTGCTCTCTTGCTGTTCTGAGTTCTGCTTCCTTCGCTAGCCTTTCGTTTTCGGCTTCGGCTTCTGCACGTTGAGTGTCGCTGATGTTTGTTCTCGGCTTTGCCTTGGCCATATTGATCGTGGTCGTGGGTTCAAACCGCGTGACGGCGCCAAATGTTGGGGGATCAAAGGTCTTAATGGGACGAATCGAAGCCCTCCAACGGTTGATAGAAGTGTTTTGGTTCTGGCGAAGCCCTCGAAGGTTGTTGATGCCTTCGAATCACCTCGCGAAGCCCTCTTCGCTCGTCGTCGTCGTCTTCTGGTTGGAGCGAAGCCCTCTTCTCTGGTCCGCGATGCCGGACGAAGAGGTTCTCGCTCAGGTTCCCTGCAATTCAGTTGCGCGAAGCCCTCCTTCTCCCGCGATGCCGGGCGAAGGGGTCAAGTGATTAGAGAGTTCAGAACACGATGCGATTGATTCCTCCTTTGGCTCGTGGCCCAAAAAATAGATGTCATTACAGGATCATCTCCCTCCATATTTATAAGGGGGAGAGTGATCATATTTACATGTATGCCATTGGCTGTATAAGCACGACTCTTAATCTGATATTTACAAGTGTGCCCTTGTTTACTTTAACATGGGTTTTAGGTTGCCTTATGTGAGTACGGCTTGGCCTTCGCTATCTCCCTTGCCGTGTACCTGTTGCTAGGACCCCATCACTAGCTGTTGGTCTTCGCATGGGTCGGGGAGGGGCTTCGGTGTAGTCCCCAACACGGATACATACCATATAATCCGTAAAGTTTTGCCTCGTCATCCTCCTCGTCAACCGGTAAGTCAAACTGAACACCTGGGTCTGAGGTTATTGGGGGATCGAAGGTCCAGGATGGACTCAGCGAAGCCCTCCAACGGGTTGTGTGTTTGTCCTGCCTCTGCGAAGTCTCCAGATGTCTTTGGTGTTCGGAGGTCCCCTTGCGAAGCCCTCTTGATACCTTGTCGTCCTCCGGTTCCTTGGCAAAGCTCTCCTGAAATGTCCTCGCAACCGGATGTGTTCACCTGTTCAAGTTGTCCCTTGTGTCTTTCGTTGTATGTAGTGCCGAAGCCCTCAATTGCCCGCGATGCTGGGCGAAGGGGTTAGAGATAACAACGAAATGTGGACGGAGTAAATGAGGTGTCTTTGGCTCACGGCCCGAAAAACAAATGTCATTACAAGATCTCCTCCCTCCATATTTATAGGGGGAGGAAAGATGGTTATTACAGTTGTACCATCGACAATTCTGTTATGTCTTTTGAGTGCTAAGCTTCAGACTTGCTCTTGTTTGACACCCTTCGCCTCATCCTTTGGTACCTTCACGTGGTAGAGTTTAGCCTTCGCATGACTCAGGGAGCCTTCGGCATTATCTCCAACATTAGCCCTCAATTGTTGATGTACTTTGGTAGGACCAAAGTTAGAAACAATTTATTTATTTTTTATTGTAATAAGGATTATGTCGTGTGCTTTCCTGATTCATGCATGTGTTTATCGTTTCCGATGTGTACTGCTTTTCCCGATTCTTGATGCTCATCTTGGCTCTATATATACTCGTTGCGGCTTCCTTTCTTCACCGTGTTATTTTCACCCTTTGTGTGCTCTTAGCTTTCCCGCTTTCTTTCTCCTCTCCTTCGCGCTTCCAGATATTCCTTTCGTATCATTTCAAGATGCCTAGTGATCAGAGATCCAGCGAGGAGGATGTTAAGAAGAAGGCGAAGATCCATAAGTCTTCTTCCAAAGATGGCTCTGATAAGTTTGTCGACGAAGCCCGTTCTCAAACGTCTGGCATCACTGCTGCTTCGATGCCTCCCTCAAAGGCCGTAGTTCCTCCTTCGAAGGATCCGGCTGTTCGGTCGTCTTCTGCTAAACCGTCTATTTCTGTTAAGCCTCCAATGGTGTTTAATCTGATAAGTATGACCATTGGTTCAAAGGGTGCAAGTTAGAGTTCTTCTATTAAGGATTCGTTGGCTTCGAAGGGAACCCCTTTGATGAGTTCTGTCGATCCTTCGAAAGGTACTCCTTCAGCTGGCGCTGGCAAATCTATGGTTCCTAAGAAGGCCAAGATCCAGGACAAGAATGCAGAGGCTGTTGCAACTGTGTCTGATGCTCCTAGATCGAAGGCTACAATCCAGGACAAGAGTGCAGAGGCTGCTGCTACTGAGTTTGCTGCTCCTGGTCCAAAGGCCAAGATTCAGGACAAGGCTGGGGCTGGGGCTGTTGAAGCTTCGGTTGAGGCCCAGATCCAGGACAAGGATGTGGGCGAAGGTGCTACTTCAAGTCGTCTTTCATTATTTGAAATGTCTGAGCTTTGCCAGATGGCTGCTAACTTGGGACCTCTTTCAGATCGTTCTGGGGTTCAACTTCCGTCAGAGTCTCATGTTCAACCTCGTGATATCTTGAGCCCTTTGGCAGGTGGTGAACTTTTTTTACATTCTGCCTTTGAGACGATGCAGGAGGAGTTTCTCCCTTTTGACATGACTTTTGATTCAGTTGAGGCTGCTGAGCGGTCTTCGCTTGCTTGTGACAAGGTGTCTGCTAATACCTTCGTCATGAGCGCTCAGGCTGTTGAGCCTTTTGTTGCTGCTGCCAATAGGATTCGGCTCCCTCAAGTGGAGGATGAGTTGATGTTGCAAGGTGGTGATACCTTGTACAAGTCTTTGCTATCTTCGCAAGTGAAAATGAGTTTTTTATTTTTGTATCTTGTTGTAAGCTTTGTTATCCGAATCTTTCTATTCTTTGGCAGTCTCTCGCTATTACCCATGCCTCCCTTCGCCAGTATAGGGAGTTATCGTGGGTGAAGGCTGATCGGGACTCCCTTCGTAAGGACCTTAGTGCCCTTGAAATGAAGGTCAAAGAAAAAGAAGAGGCACTTGCTCTTAGCGATAAGCGCTTCGCTGACCTCTCTTTGGAGAAGGAAGCTCTCAGTGAGTCTACTAAAGACTTTGAGCTGAAGGTGGCCTCTTTAGATAAACAGGTTGAAGAGCTGGATGCGTCCCTTGCGAAGGTCAGAAATGATAATGAAGACCTTCGCGGAAAAGTTGATGCCGCCGATCAAGAACTTGCTGCGCTTATGAAAGCTGAGAGGCTTTGCTTGTTTGACGTTTGTGGCCAAGTCCGAGATGCCCTTGTTTCTGTTGGGGCGGCTCCTGATCAGCTACCTGAAGATGCTTCGATCGAGTATTACCAAACTTGGCTTACTGCCAACATTCCATATGTTGTCCAAGCTTGCAGGGCTTTTTCGAGTAATGTTGTGCATCTTGCTGTTCGGGACCTTCTTCGCTCTCTTGTTGTTCCCTTCGAACTTGTATTTGCTGAGTGTGTCACGAAGACATGTATTGTAAAACTTATTACTATTTTTTATTTTTGATATCTGTTTGGTCTTGGACTTTAGGATTCTTCTGACTTTTCTTTGAGCATGTTTGCAACTCCGAAGGCTTCTATTGATGTTGCGCCGCGCTAGTGTGTCACTCCGGAGTCTTTGTCCGACGTCTCTTTGAGCGAGTATGCTACTCCGGAGCCCTCTTCTCATAAGTTGGATCGCCATGATGAGCCTCCTATTGAGATTTTTAGCTCTCCTTTGGAGATTTACTTGTCTAGTGATTCAGACCCTTTGTCCCCTGCCGAAGGGGTTGGGGGTCCTTTCTCATTTCCTTCAGGTAGCCTTGTGGCTATTGGCAGAGTTCATCACCCTGACTCCGATGCTTCCGAAGGGCGTCATGGCCGTACGAAGCGAGGGTCTCGAGGACGCCGCTCTCGAGGTGGCCCTTCTAATCGGGGTTCAAATAAAAAGAAGCGTGATGGCCGCGGTCCACATAACCCTCTGGTTGATCCCGAAGGTTCTTCTTCACATTTTGATGCTACTCCACATGTCGAGCGTATGGTTTCCTCTAGAGTAGTTGATCCGGTTTTCCAGAGGCCTTATTCGCCTTTGAGCGGGTATGAAGTTGATGAATTTAGTGTTGTCTGTCAGATGTTGATAGAATTAGGTCTAATTGTAAAGCAAGAACCTGACGATGGCTCCCCTTGAATACATTTTTGCTTTTTAAGCTGTCTTTTGAAGAAATCTTTTCGGCTTACTTCGCTAGAGAATAGGTTTCTTTAACACTTTTGCGAAGCCTTTTGCTTCTTGCGCGATGACCTGTTTTCTTGGTGTAGATCAAAGTTTTCGCGCTTGTATTTAAGACATTGGGTCTTTGCCTAGCAAAGATTTTTCTTTGAGGATTTCTCCCTCGAAACGAAGAGTGATGTTTTCCCCTTTTTGTAGGAAATTTTTCCTTTGCTATACAATTCTTTGCTTATCATAGTTTTCTGTCTGCTTTGGCTCTCTTTCTCGAGTGAGGGCAAATTTTTGAGGTAGGATCCGCTTCTTAGCTTACCTTTTCCCCTTCGATTCGTATCTGGGAGATTTGTGTTATTTCTTGCAACACATCATCCCAGAATTGTGTTGCACCAAGGTCTGATTTGGTGCACCCTTCGGTTAGTTCTAGGCTTTTTGCCTGATTTCATTTGTTAAGCTCATGGCTTCGCCTTTTGCTAAGGCTCCTCGGCAAATTACTCTGGAATTTTCTGAGGGTAAAGGAGTAACTATAAAACTGTGTTACAATCTTAGAGGGTGCCTCGTTAAAAAAACTCACACCCTTCGCAGGGCTACCATCGTGAGGAAAAAGAGTGCACCCCCTGCAAGTCTTTTATGTTTTACACATAAGCATCGTTCGCTCTACCGAAGAGTCATTCTGCAGACTCTTGGTAAAGACAGTTCATGAGATCTTGCATGATCTTCGCACTGCTTTTGAGGCCGAAGATCTTGTATGCTGGTAAGTCCTGTGCTTGCCTTATGAGATGGATATTCTTCCTCCCTGGAGTTTCGTCGTTCTCAATGTTTCTTACCTGAAGCTGGTCTCCGAAGACCCTAATCACAGAGATTGGTCCCGGAATCTTCATACATAGATAGGCTTGATGTATTACAGCCTTGAACTTGTTGATAGATCCCCTTCCAAAGATAGCATTATATGGATAGACAATGTCGACCACATCGAAGGTCACGTCTTCAGTCCTTGCATTTTCTCCTTCGCCGAAAGTCACTGGTAGGACGATTTTTCCCATTGCTTGGATTACCTTTCCAGTGAAACCAACCAGCGGGATTCCTGCTGTTTGCAACGTTTCATTTTCCAACTTCATTTTTCTAAAAGTTGAAGCAAAGAGTATGTCTGCAGAGCTCCGCCCATCGATCAGTATCCTGAGGACATCGAAGCCTTTGATGTTCGCCTGGATCACCAATGGGTCTGAATGCGGTTGATCCAAGTTTCTTGCGTCTTCCTCTCTGAAGGTTATGTCAACGTGAGACCATCTTGTTTTGACAAATGGAGCTCTTGATGAAACGTGTTTTACTCTTCGCATATATTCCTTTCTTGCTCTTCTTGAGTCCAGATGTTGAGTTGAACTTTGCCTTCGCACTTCACTATTAGCTTCGGAGTGCCTTGCATTGTCCTGGTGGTTTGTATCTGGTGGTGGCGGTAATGCAGCCAGGCTTTGTGGTTGATGATAAGCGTACTGTTGTAGTTGTTGAGAAGCTTCTCTTGGGTAATTGACCACATGATTTACAGAATGCGAAGGATAGATTGGATGAGTATTGCTTTGAGACCAATCCTCACGATAGTTGCTCGTGTGTCGAATAGCTTTCTTTGCTTCCCTGTTCGTGAGCCAACTTTGCTTGTATGACTGGATGTCACGGCACTGCTTTGTTGTATGCCCTTTGCCTTCGCCGTGCAGCTCGCAAAACACGTTGCGGGAGTTGGTTTTCTGACCGCCATCTCTGTTTCTTTCGTCATGGTCCTTGTCATGGTTGCTTCGCTCTTTTCCTTTTTCATCCTCTCTGGTTCTCTTCTCATCTCCCCTTTCCTCTCCGTTCTCAAGATTGTGTGCCCTTCAGCTACTATGATCCCTATGGTTTCCTTTGTTTTCAACGTGCCTTCTATTTCGGCTTGATTCTCTATCTTCTTTAGCTTTTTTCTCATCCTTTAGTTACTGTGACTGCTTTTTCTCATCATCTTTTTTTCCTTCTGAACTCGTCGTCTGATATTGCATACTTTTCGAAGGTATCTAGTAGTCCGAAAATTGTGGTTGACTTCTTTCTTGCGAGCGAGGAATGGAAGGGGCCAGACCTCAGGCCTTCCATTAGGGCGTCGATGACCGTGGAAGCTCCTACTCCTCTAGCCTTCGATTTGATTTCCATGAACCTCTGCATATATTCTCTGAGGCTTTCATCATTCCTTTGTTTGCAGGAGAACACTTTCCTTGATGGACCTCTTCAGCTTGGAAACCCTGAAAATTGTTTATGAATTCCTTTCTCAACTTGGACCATGAATTGATTGATCCTGGCTCCAAGGTAGAGAACCAAGTCTTGGCGGTTCCTTCGATTGTCATGATGAGCGCCTTCGCGTATGTTGAATTTGTACCTCCGCCAGACTCAACTGCAGCTTCGAAAGACATCAAGAACTCTCTTGGACCAGATTTTCCCTGATATGGCTTTATTTTAGGTATCTTAAAGTTGACAGACCATGGCTCGTTCTGTAGCTCTTCGCTTAATGGTGAGTTTTCATTGAACATTGAACTTAGTTGGACGTCTCTGCTAGTGTTGCTTACTTCATGAACAATTTTCCCTTCGTTCTGCTTTTGCGTCTTCTTTGGGTGATTTTGACTTAGCTTCTTCAGGTTGTTCAGATCTTCATTGAATTGGTTCAGTCTTTCATCCATTTCATCGATTTCCTTCTGTGTTTGCCTTATCTTCTGCAACATGTCTATCTTCAACTTGGACTTCTTTTCTACGATGACCAGTCGCTTCTCTCTCTCTAGCCTTTCTTGCTCCAAGATGCGATGTTGTTCTACTATAGAATCTGCTTCATCATCTGCTGTTTTGTCGCCCTCCGGAAGGATGTTTCCCGTCTGCGAAGCGTCTCTATTGTTGTTTTGCATTCCTCTTAGGGCTTCTTCTTGCCTTACGGCTTCTTCGGATCGAGCAGCTTCCTCGGCTCATGCGGCTTCAGTACGTGCTTCTTGCTCTTTTGCTATCCTAGCTTCCTCTTCTCTTGACAGTCATTCTCTTTCTTCTATCTCAGCACGCCGTGCTTCGGCGTCTGTTGTTTTTGATGATCGTCCTTTAGCCATCTTGAATTGTAGACGTGGTCGTGGGTTCGCCTCGCATGATTGCGCCAAATGTTGGGGGATCAAAGGTCCAGGATGGACTCAGCGAAGCCCTCCAACAGGTTGTGTGTTTGTCCTGCCTCTGCGAAGGTCTCCGGATGTCTTTGGTGTTTGGAGGTCCCCTCGCGAAGCCCTCTTGATACCTTGTCGTCCTCTAGTTCCTTGGCGAAGCCCTCCTGAAATGTCCGTCCAACCTGATGTGTTCACCTGTTCAAGTTGTCCCTTGTGTCTTTCCTTGTATGTAACGCCGAAGCCCTCAATCGTCCGCGATACTGGGCGAAGGGGTTAGAGATAACAACGAAATGTGGACGGAGTAAATGAGGTGTCTTTGGCTCGCGGCCCAAAAAAACAGACGTCATTACAGGATCTCCTCCCTCCATATTTATAGGATCTGCTCCAGACTTGCTCTTGTTCGACACCCTTCGCCTCATCCTTTGGTACCTTCGCATGGTAGAGTTTAGTTTTCGCATGACTCAGGGAGCTTTCGGCATTATCTCCAACAGAGGTGTCAAGATCCTCCTCGCCTGCAAATCAAAACAAATTAAAACCAGCCAAACTGCCTAAATATAATTTATAATTACCGAAATTGGTACATTCAGCGGCCTTAGGTTCCCAATTGTCGTGATGGCCCACATCATCATCACGTTTGGAATGATCAAACACCTCTTTGTTGCATATATCACCTATTACGATAAACAAAGTTGAATGAGCTCAATGAGTACAACTGGTCCAAATATATGGGAGAGGACAGTTGGATAAGTATATTCAAACCTGGTTTGGGTACGGGCATATTTACTGAGGTAGGGGTGCTCTGCCTTAAGTTACGAAGACGTATGCCACGTATATGTACACGTTTTTTCTCTTGAAGAATGGCATTTTCTTCTTCTGGCATCCAAGAATACTTCTCCCTGCATTTGGCGTCAGACAGAAGAATCTTATCGACTTGCAAAACCCCCTGTGTAACACATTGTGCAGGAGCACTTCCACCATCTTCATGGTTTTGCATTCTCGTAAATGATCCTAGACGCAAATTATCATTTCTGTGTAGCCAGCTCTCATCATCAGAAACAAATTCGGATGGAACCGACTCATACAAACTGCTACCAATAATTTTAGGGAAATCATTTGTCGGCCAATGTTCATGCATTATATCATTAGACATTCTCGGCGTTACTAAAAAAGGGTAAACAAGAAAGAACACAGTGATCATTAAAGTTATCCCATCATTTAGTCCCCAACCGATAACTACATATGTTCTCAAAACCTCACCGGGTGTAGGCGAAGAACCTAGCCCAGATACATCAGTTCGTGCTTCAGTGGTAACCGTAGAGATTTGTGTCTGACCTGAACCTCGTACATTGATTCATGAAACGTAATCAAATGATTATTTTCATATGACATCCACATTACATATAATGGAACATAAACTAATTACACAAAATACTAAATCAATGAGCCGTCATAGTAAAATTATTCTATGATTAATCTCATATTTATTATGTAAAGGTAATCAATTAATTACTGGTAAGGAAATTAATTATACAATCAATAAATCAATGAGCTGTCATGGCAAAGCAATAAATCAATGAGCTTTGGACTTGATTTCCATGAATCTTTGCATGTACTCCCTAAGGCTTTCGTCAGTTTTTTTTTTTTTTTTTTTTTTTTTTTTTTTTTTTTTTTTTTTTTTTTTTTTTTTTTGCTTGCAAGAGAATAATTTGCCTTGATGTACCTCTTCGGCCTGAAAGCCCCAGAAATTGTTTATGAATTCCCTTCATAGCTCGGACCATGAGTTAATTGATCCTGGTTCTAGAGTGGAGAACCAAGTCTTGGCTGTTCCTTCGACTTCCATTACTAGTACCTTCGCGTATGTTGAGTTTGTACCTCCACCAGATTCGACTGCAGCCTCAAAGGACATTAGAAATTCCTTTGGATCTAACTTTCCCTGGTATGACTTTATTTTTGGCATCTTGAAGTTGATGGGCCATAGTTCATTTTGTAGCTCTTTGCTTAATGGTGAGTTTTCATTGAATGTCAGGTGTGAGTGAGTATCTTTGTCGGAGCTGCTTACTTCATAAACAATCTCCCCTTCGGTCAGTTTGTGGGGCTTGATTTTGTTGTCTCGACTTAATTTCCTCAAGTTTTCCATCTCCTCGTTGAAATGGTTGAACTTATCATCCATTTCGTTAATCTGCCTCTATGTCTGTTTTATCTTTTGCAGCATGTCTATCTTTAGCTTCGTTTTCTTTTCGATGATGACCAATTGTTTCTCCCTTTCCAGTCTTTTCTGTTCCATAATACGAACTCGTTCTGCTATGGAGCCTACTTCATCTGCTACCTCTTCGTCTTCTGGAAGGACGTTTCCAACTTGTGAGGCTTTGCCATTTTTGGCGGTTTGTATGCCTTTTAAAGCTTCCTCCTGCCTTGTGACTTCTTCAGCCCTGGCGGCTTCGTCTCGCTCTTCTTGTTCTTTAGCGATCCTGGCTTCTTCCTCTCTGGTGAGTCTTTCCTTTTCTGCTTCGATCTCAGCGCGTTGTGCTTCGTCGTCTACAACCTTTGACGATCTTCCTTTGGCCATCTTGTTCTTGGTCATGGGTTCGGCCCACGGTCGGCGCCAAATGTTGGGGGAACGAGATCCCGGTTGGATTCTGCGAAGCCCTCCAACAGGTTATGAGTCTCTGTCTTAGTGTGGCGAAGCCTTCTGAATGTCTAGACGTCGAGCGACCTCTTGGCGAAGCCCTCTGAATGCCCTGACGTTTGGTGTCTTCCTGGCAAAGCCCTCCTATTTGGTCCACGTGGCCGGACGAAGGTATTTGACCAGGCTGTTCCTTGGGTCTTTCGTTCTATGTTATGTCGAAGCCTTCTTTCGCTTGCGGTGTCGCGCGAAGGATGTTGAGATGACAGAGATTTGTGGACGGAGTAAATGATGTGTCTTTGGCTCGTGGCCTAAAAAACTGATGTCATTACAGGATCCCCTCCTCCATATTTTTAGGGGAGGAAAGATCATTATTACAAATTGGTCCTTTGTCAATTCCGTTACGTCTCCTTGCTGTAGACCCCACTTGGTTGATATTCAAGACCCCTTCGCTACTATCTCTGATACCTTCGCTGGAAGCTTTACCCTTCGATGGGTTCAGGAGACATTCGGCATTATCTCCAACAACAGCCAAGCAAACAGGAAGTAAAATCGTCGACGACCAAAGATAGCAACTCGTATATAAAGGCAGTAGAGAAGTAGGGACATTAAAAGAAAATATAATAAAAGGAGGGCTTGGATGAAAACTCTCAAGAAGGAAACTGGTTTCGACTATGAAAGGAAACTGGTTTCGACTATGAAAGGAAACTCTCATCTTTTATGAGAGATCTTTCATCCTTATGAAAGGAAGCTGTCTCTTTTTTCTAAAACTTGTCTTGAAAACAATAAAATGAAAATGTACATTGAGAATAGCCTTAGAAACACGATGCATCCTACTGGAGGGTAGCCGGCCGGCCGGCCACTTAGCGCAGAATGAAGGTGGCCTAGTAGCCTACCTACCTAGCTACGCTTCCCCACTTCGTGTCGAGATAAGGTGATCACGGAGCACTATCCACCAGGGCACTACCCCACTCCAATAGTGGTGTACGTGGGGCCATGGATACGTGCGCTCTGCTAGTGCCCGCACCACCAACTCAAGCGTGCGTGAAACCCACAGCCACAAAGCATGCACAGAGACACTGAGCTCGCGCTTATATATATAAACACCTAATGGATGAACTCGTGGCTACCAGGGTGTTCATTACGCAACTGCCCAGGCTAAGTGAGCTATCGACGACGACCATGTGGTTGCTGCTCTGGTTCTTCGCTGCGTTGGCCGTCACCGGCGACGGCCTCGGCAGTGATGGGAGCAAGGTGTACGTGGTTTACATGGGCACCGTGCCGCCCCGAACCTCCCCGGATCTCCTCCGGCAGAGCCAACTCCGTCTCGTCGGGACGGTGCTTAAGAGGTCACTAATTTATTCGCAACACCACCACAGATGTGTTCCATCACGTAACTGAATTAGTACAATTAAAACTACGTACATGAAATTGCTCGTAAAGAAGTTTATACTAGTTAGTTTCCCTGTCGTGTTACTTAGTTTGCTAATTCCCGTACGTGGTTTCCTTCTTCAGAGGGCAGAAGGCGGAGCGCGTGGTGGTGCAGCAGTACAAGCACGCCTTCTCCGGGTTCGCCGCGCGGCTGTCCAAGGATGAGGCTGCCTCGCTCAGACGGAAGCCCGGTGTCGTCTCCGTCTTCCCTGACCCGGTGTACCAGCTGCACACGACCAGGTCCTGGGAGTTCCTGCAGGAGACGGCCGTCAAGATCGACTCCGCTCGGCGCTCCACCGGAGGAGCCAAGGCTGCTGCGGCCCCGCCTGCAACTACGGACACCATCATCGGGCTTCTCGACTCCGGCATCTGGCCGGAGTCACCCAGCTTCGACGACGCCGGCTTTGGGCCCGTGCCCAGCCGATGGAAAGGGACCTGCATGACAGGAAGAGATTTTAACTCGTCCAACTGCAACAAGTGAGTCGATTAGTCCAAATTAAAAAACGTGATTACGATCACAACCTCGTGTATAATATTGATTCTCGTGCAGGAAGCTGATCGGAGCAAGATACTACGACCTTGGTGAGGTAAGGGGTCCTGCGCAAAGCAACTCGCCACGCGACCAGGCCGGCCACGGCACACACACGTCGTCAACGGCTGCCGGGAACGCGGTCACTGGAGCCTCGTACTATGGCCTTGCTCCAGGGACAGCGAAAGGTGGGTCTGCCGCGTCAAGAGTCGCCATGTACCGGGTTTGCTCGGAGGCAGGCTGCGCCGGGTCGGCCATCCTCGCCGGTTTCGACGACGCCATAGCCGACGGCGTCGACGTCATATCCGTCTCCCTGGGCGCGTCGCCCTACTTTCGCCCGGATTTCTCGGATGACCCCATCGCCATCGGTTCGTTCCATGCCGTGGCCAAGGGGGTGATGGTCGTGTGCTCGGCCGGCAACTCCGGACCCGAGGCCGCCACCGTGGTGAACGCGGCGCCGTGGATCCTCACGGTTGCAGCGACCACCATCGACCGCAACTTCGAGTCGGACGTCGTGCTCGGTGGAAACAACAGCGCTGTCAAAGTATGCATCATCTCTCCATTTCTTCCGTTCTTGGGTTGTATGTTTTCTCACTTTCATTTATCAACCTCTGATCGATGTACTGCAATAATCTACAGGGTGGAGCTATTAACTTCTCAAACTTGGACAAATCCCCCAAGTATCCATTGATCACTGGCGAAGCAGCAAAGTCTAGTTCAGTTTCTGATTCTGACTCGGCAAGGTATATGACTATGAGACCCAAATTACCAAGTCATAGCAACATGTGGCCTTGATAGATTAGTACTCATGCATATTTTGTCACTCTACCGTCATCTTCCTGTAGCCACTGCGAGCCCGGCACTCTGGACACCAGCAAGACAAAAGGCAAGATCGTGCTTTGCCACCATTCTGACGGCGATACGTCTAAGGTGGAGAAGGTGGACGTGCTAAACAGCGCTGGAGCAGTGGGATGCATTCTGGTCAACAAAGCCGAGGTGGCCGTCGCAACCACTTACCTCGACTTCCCCGTTACCGAGGTCACCTCTGCAGCCGCGGCAGCAATCCACAAGTACATAGCCTCCACCAGGTACCCAAAGTTTCTCTCTCTCTCCCTCTAGAACATTATGCAGTTTTTTTCTATCTAGCTAGCTAGCGAAAGACAAAGCGCTCACAGATACCTTAATTCACTTGCATCGCGAAAGCCAACCTGTTGCGACCATCACGCCGACGACAACCGTGACAGAATACAAGCCGGCGCCCGTCGTGGCCTACTTCTCGTCCAGGGGCCCGTCGTCACAGACCGGGAACCTCCTCAAGGTACGCCGCGGCCCGACCTCGAGTTCTCTCGCGCTCTCTGCCTTTAATTTGTTTACGTTGGCGTGATATATGGTTCTGTGTTGTCGTTGCAGCCGGACGTTGCAGCTCCGGGAGTGAACATCCTTGCGTCCTGGATCCCAACAACGTCGCTTCCAATCGGACAGAAACAGGCCTCCCAGTTCAACCTTGTCTCGGGGACATCCATGGCCTGCCCCCACGTCGCCGGGGTGGCTGCAACCGTGAAGTCATGGAATCCCACATGGAGCCCGGCTGCCATCCGGTCCGCCATCATGACCACAGGTGGTGAATCTTCAAACTCGCAATGCGTTTTTTTTCCCATGTTAATTTCATCGCGAAATCTTAATCACCCACTATATAACCAATTCTGCTGTCCACTGCAACAGCCACCCAACTGAACAACGACCGGGCTCCGATGACAACCGACTCGGGGTCAGTGGCCACGCCATACGACTACGGCGCGGGGCAGGTGCACCCCACCGCCGCGCTGGACCCCGGACTGGTGTACGAGCTCGGTGAAGACGACTACCTCCAGTTCCTCTGCAACTACGGCTACAACGCCTCCACGATCAAGCTCATCACCTCCCTTCCCAGCGGGTTCAACTGCGCGGCCAACGCGAGCAAGGACCTCATCTCCAACCTCAACTACCCATCCATCACCGTCACTGGCCTCAGCAAAACAGGCAGCAGGACGGTGACCCGTGCCGTCACCAATGTCGGAGCGCTCGAAGAGTCGACCTACACGGTCACCGTCAGCGCGCCGGCCGGTTTGGACGTGAAGGTCACCCCCAGTAAGCTTGAGTTCACCAAGAGCGTCAAGAAGCTGGCTTTCCAGGTGAACTTCTCCGGCAAGAACATGGCGGGCAAGAGCACCCTGTCAGGCTCCGTAACGTGGTCAGATGGCAAGCACATGGTTCGCAGTCCATTTGTTGTCACCATTTGACGACTATGTGAACGCTTGACGACTATGTGAACGCGGAACCTCTTGTTAGTTTCTCCAGTCCCGCATGCATGATGTCCATGCACCACTAAGTACTAATGTAACTGTTGTCAAGCTATCCTATGATCACATATAAATGATGTTGACGAGTACTAACTACTAAAGTTTCTGAAACCAAGATATATAAATCTCGGACACAATATCATGCATGGCTAAGCAGTCTTGCAGTCTTATAACTACGATTATTAGTCACATTTCATTTTTGCACATGGCATTCATCATGGTGGCACGATGCAACGAAAAGATAAGCAGCTGGAAAGATCAAGTGGAGACCAACTTGCGTACTGAGACAAACCATGTTGCATTCCGCGCCACCAGGTCACTCCCTATCTCGGGACTTCATGTGGTTCCACTTACCCGTTAACCCCGATCCTTCTCCGTCACCCTTTCTCGTGAGGATGAAAAGTCAGGCTGTAGTTCTTATGGATATTACCTACCATTGTCAAACCTGTACCACCAGCTTAAATAAACTTTACCTATTCTACTTATCACAAAACAACTGGTCTCGAAAACTTGAGACAAAACACCGAAGGGTACAATTCATTAGACATGCTTATGCATACTCGAGACTCGTCTTCACTTTTTCTTTAACTCAAATTACATAATGATAAGCTTTTTTTACTATTCAATCATAACCATAACCTAGCTGCCTGTTCTCTACGGTACACATCAGATTCAACCAGTTGTCTCGAAAAGAACTGTGGTAATACAACCAAAGGATCTGAAAAAATAAGCAGAATGTATCTGCGTAAACTAACCTAAAATTTAGATGATGCTATGAGAATAATTAGGTATTGCCTACTACCAAATGATGAATCCTTTGCAGCAATCATCTTTTAAATGCCCCATCTGATCATGTCCATGGCAGTCAACTGGTGTGCCGATTCACCAATGTAAATCAAGTTCCACAAAGAACAATGAAATGTCAGCAAGTGATGTTAGTTTAGTCCTCGTCAGAGTCACCAAATGTGATCTTTGTGGATTTAGGAGCATCTGCAGTGATTTCCTTGAAATGAGATCCATATATTTTCGATTCCTGTAAAAGAATGAGTGGCCGATAATCATTTATCATAAACTCACTATGAAAAGTAATCAAGCAGTTACTAACAAGTCAACAGTTAACATGGCCTGTCTAGGTTTCAGAAAACATCTTGAGTTGTCGGTCTAGGAGCTGTTTGCATATCAACAAACAAAGTAGTGTGTTTGCATAAATACCGGTCTGGGGTTCAAGATTTCCGAAACTCCCAAGGAATATATCTCTAAGCAGGTGTACTCCTTTTTATGGCAGATTAGTTTTTTTTTTCCCTGCTTTGCTGCCGCTGTGTTGAAAATGGTTACTGCCCCCGCCATAGTTTTTAAGGCACCTAGGCAGCGCCTCGGTGCCAAGGGTCCCAAGGCATTGGAGGTGTGCCCAGACGCCTAGGCGACGCTATGTTGCTATCTCAGAACCTAAAATTTCCCATTCACTAACCCCTGCATCCATTTCGTTCCTTTCTATTATTTCTGCATCTGCCTACCTAAAGAAATGGAAAAGCTCTCTTTGAATAAAGAAATTTTACATTAATACAGAACACAAAAATGTCCAGCCGTCACTGGCATCATTGTTTTGACGGCCTAGGAAAGCTGTTTGCAAATTAACAAAGAAAGTAGTTTGTTTGCATATTAACAAAACCGGTCTCCTGAAAAATTTATAATATGGTTTGCAATACCATTGAACCATATGAATCTACAACACCAAAACAGGTTCAAACAAAAATAGTAGTACTTAGCATGACAGATCTAGTAACATCTCCTTTTGTCGTTATAAATGTGGGGAGTACGTAGAAATCAGTTTAATACAGTTGCGAACAAATATTAGTTAGTGAATTTTTTTTTTGGTGGGGGGGGGGGACTATTTTGGTCATTTGGGCACCCGCCCACGGCCCAATTTGCTTCGCCCCTTCTTAGGGATGCAAATGCCAGGAAATTGTATGAAAGATGCATGCTGCAAGTCTGATTAAAATTAGGTCTACAGTTAATTCTGGACAAATAGATCTAGAAAGATCAAGAGGACCCCATTTAAAGTACAAAAAATATTAATAATGAATTCGACTGCACTTAAAAGAAGAGTGAACAGTAAGAACAGAAAGCTACTCATTTTGTGTGTCTTTCTCATGTCAAATGAAGTCAAGTTTGCACTTGACATTCAAAAAGATTAAGATGTGTTCCTTTATTAATATATTTATCTATTAATTCTCTGAGATTATTTTGAAACAGTGGCAATGCACACATTTGCAGTATTTGTGATAACCATAAATGTTCAATGCTATACATGACAGTAAATTTTGTTAAAGTAGTTTACTAAGGATGTACACTCAATAAGTGTAGACATTGCTGCACATGGATACCTACATAATCACACACATATGGATAGACATGGACTATGCATATGAACAAAAGGTAACTTCAAAAACAAAACTCCAGCCACAAACCTTTTTCTTAACATGAGTGCCAAATTTCGTAAGGTCCTCAGGAACGGTCTGACCAGCCTCCCTCAAAACATTCACAAGTTCTCCAGCAAGCCCCTGCATATATGATTAAATTGACAACATAACAACCTACAACAGTTGCAAAGCGTAAACAAAAAATTTGTACCAGGATCTTGTGCTTACCTTGTTCGCTTGAGTGAAAAAGGTATGTGCAACACCTTTTTTGCCGGCACGACCAGTTCTTCCAATTCTGTGGACGTAATCCTCTGTCGTCAAAGGATAGCTATAATTAATGACAACTTCGACATCAGGAATATCAAGTCCACGTGAAGCAACATCTGTAGCAATCTGCAAATATTTAAAAAGTAATAAACACATTTGGAACAATATTATTGTTGGCTAAGCAGTAAAAAAAATGTTCAGAGTGATGTTAAAGGCAGAGCCATCAAAAGGATGCAAAAATGAAAAAGGAGTGAACTTCCGAAGATCCCACATTTGTTTGAGGAGGCCATATATTTTAGCAGGAATTTACTCTTAACTGATGCTGCGAATCATACTTGCAAAATGTTTCAATTAACCTCAGATTCATCTCATGTATCAACAGATATTTAGTGGTTAAACCATTTGAGTGTTATGCCTATCTCAAATTGTGTTGGTACTATGCTGATGTATATGAATATTTATTTACCTATAAATACAGCAATTATAAATTCACAGATGGTATGGACAGGATTATGGTTGGATAAACAACCATTGTAGGGAAGCCAGACAGCAACGGCTAGAAATAGAAAGAGCTAATGAGCACGCTTAGAGGAGAGATTCAAGTGAGTTAGATGTGGCGGTTACAGAGGGAGTACATATGACCTTTACTTGCCCTAATCGCTCTGATGGCTCCCTTTATAGTCGTGGCGGCACTTGAATCCTATGTAACACTTTCTTTCTTTTTTTTTTTTTTTGAACTTGAATTATTGTAACACTGCATATGTCCTTGTGGGCCAACCGTATGATCAGCGACCAAAGGGGCCTGCTGCGGGCCAGTCCAGCCAAGTAGGTGTTTGTTCAGCTGCTTGCATGTCAGCCAGAGAAGTTCACCAGTTTGCTAAGTTAGTTAGCTTCAATTTGTTAGGGACCTTAGGGTATTCGATACTGGGACACCTGGGCTACAAAGGGCCATGCCAGATGAGCAAAAGGAAGCAGAGAACACTCCCCCCTCCCCTTTTTCTCCTACGTAAGGATTTCACACTTGTGGTTGTGGCGATCATTACGTTACTTTGATGAACTAAGGTCCCTATATTATCCCACAACACAGATCTACTAGTCGTGCCATGCTTCTTCAATACGTTGAATCGCCAATAACTAAAATAGAATTATAATGTCCCCATTTAGAAACATCTTTAAATGGGAGGAACAGATAACAAGTACAAATCTGGAACATTTTGCGGGAATACATAAAGGTGAGATGAATTGAGCTATCGAAAGTCAAAAACACCTTGGAGCTATGATAAATTGATAAATGATCTAATGAATAGTAAATGTGAGAATCAAAAATAGTGTAACTCATCAATAAACAGAAAAGGTTTTTAAGCTGGTTTAAACTTTGGGAACCCAAGTATGGTATAGCCCGTTAATATCAAGAGAAGGGTTCTCAAGCTGCTTGAGACATTGTACAACAAAATTATAGTGCAAACCGTAGTCATTTACCCATCTGTTCATTGTACTCAAGGCATATAACTAAAAGTAACATAAAATAGCTACTTGAGACATTGTACCACAAAAGTATTGTGTCCTCACTACAGCAGAAAGCATAAATCAATAACATAAAATAAAAATAAATGTCTTTATACATACTAGAAGATTTAATTTTTTATGTGATGAAATAGCTGAAAAACTCTGCCAACTCTAACAGGAGCATGTTTGGTTCCCTGCCACCCTTGCCTTAGCTTTTGTAACAAGTACAGAGAAAGAATTTTTGGTTCTCATGGTTTACTTATGGCAAGGTGGACAAGGACTTCCTTGATGTTGAGGGAAAACCTTGCTTAGCAAGGCTGATGGGCAAGGTTGGACAAACCAAGCCACAACCATCTCTAGCAAGCAAATTCAATATATGCAGCGAGACGTTGATCTAGAGAAAATGCTCACCATTAACGGGCATTTCCCTTCTTTAAATAAAGATAAAGCCTTTGTTCTATCATGTTGAGCCTTATCGCCGTGAACTGAAACAGCCTTCCACCCCCTTCAGAACAAAAAATACATATTAATAAAGCTATGGTAAAAATATTAATGTATACTAATTGGGATGACATAAAAACAAATATTTTACCTTCTCTGGAGCATTGATTCCACCCGTGCAGCTTCTTTCTTGTACAACACGAAGACCAAAACCCTGTTGCTGTATCATTGAACACAAGCACAATTTAGGTGTGTATTGACCAAAATCCTGTTGCTGTATAATCTGACATGCAGTATGAAGATAAGAGTATAAATTAATGAACGAGATATCTTTCATTATATTTAGTGCACACACCATAATACCAATTGTTACGCTCTAGAAGTCGAAGATACCTGAAAAAATTTAGTTACTACAACCCTAGAACCTAAGAAGACATGTTTATGAGTACAGTGGCCGAATAGCATAGGTATCGCCGGGTACGCCATATAACTTTCATGTACGACAACCAAGATACGTAGTCATCTTCTGCAGCTAGACAATGGGTTTTCAGAAGCTACATTTTGTGATAATATTTTTCCAAGTTCCATAATACTTTTCTGAATTTGTAGAAACCTGTTTTGGCACTTTGTTGCAAAAAAGTGCAACTTTTGCACCAAGGGCCCACAATGTCAGCAAGGAGCATGGTGAGAAAGTTGGGGGGGGGGGGGGGGGGCGGGGAATGAAATGTCGAAACAGTTGTATGATGCCCGCCATAATCACTGCCTTAAGAAATCAAATAGTTTATAGATTAATACAGTAGCAAGTGAAATCTGAACAACATATACCTTTGTGCTTTATGGTATCTTTCAAGCAAGGCAACTAATCTTGAATCTCGTGACCTATCGTCTAGTACTTCAACAATTTGCATCACATCATGGTTAGCTGCAAGATCTTCTGATCCAATAACAACCTGCAGTGAGATGTTTGAACAAACTGTCAAGCACAAGCAATCAGGTTCTTCGGATGTAAAAATATACGAGCAAAACAAAACCTTAATTGGATTTGGATCCATAAACTCTTGAGCTAACTGATGAACAGCAAGAGGCCAAGTTGCACTGAACATAACCATCTGACGCACTGCATGAGACATGAGACCATTGTGCATCATACCAAACTGAAAGTTGTGTACGAATGTAGAAGATAAGTGCAGAAATAGAAAAGTTCACAGAAGTAACACGAATATAACAAAAGGAGTTAGTATACAGAAAATTTTCAAATAAAAATGATAGGGATCCACTCTTTTATAGGTTCCCGCAAATTGCACATATTGCAACTATGAAGCATGATCATTCTGGTTTCCATTTCGTAATAACCAGACAGATGGGGCCTAAAAGGTTGTCAATATAATAGACATCTGAACGATCGCCAGCTTTTAAATCCAGCAAAACCTCACAAGCATAGCACAAGGATCCCAACCTGAATCTCTCTTCTTTTTTGGTCTTCTTTTTACTGTTTATTATACTCTCTGACTTGATAAAGTGGATACCAACTTATTCGCACAGTT
>RWGY01000976.1:0-19267 GCA_007726485.1 Eragrostis curvula
TGGCAAATGGCGCATAACTCATTGCCAGTCAAAAAAAAACTCAAACTATTCTAGATGCTCTGTGCAGCCACAGGTGCGCGGAGCATTTTAAACATGGATGACAAAAAGAGTTAGCCGGCTTTAAAGGAATCAAGCTCTAAACACCATCCGGGGCTATGGTAAAGATACACGGCAAAAAAATAAAATAAAAAAAAATCCATCTTCTCCTGTGGTGCTGGTGGTCGGCCCGGAATAACGCTAAATGCTGGAGAACAAATAAAGAATTCTCAAGCTGTGGCTATTGACATCCTTCTTCCACTAACATGCATGATGGAACAAGGCTATAAACAAACATCCTAAAAAACGCTAGCACACCGGGCATGCCAAGATGGAAAGCACCCCGGAATTTTTACAAGACCAAGATGTTCTTGCCACAATGGTTAGAGAAATCAGAGCTAGGGCATTAGTTGATTTTTCGGTTTATTTGTTTAATGTTCTTGCCGCGGCTGGCTTAACTTGTAATGGTTCTCAGTAGTGCCAATGATATTTGCTTAATTGTGACTTTGTGTTCCTGAGCTGGTCGTCTAACCTGAGTAACACGTTGCTACTAGCCCTCCAGTGCTGGGACGGAAACGAAGAAGCATGATGATATTTGATGACATAGTCATGAAGTTGTCTACTACAACCACGACGCTTAAGCTCACATCGACGAGGAAGCTTGACTTATGTAGACAAGGTGGAACATTGGTACTCATTGACGGAATTACGGAATTAGAAATTAATATAAATAGTAACAAATATGCATTCAAGAGAATCGAATATAACTTTGCCTAGTAAGGATTGGGCAAACCTTAATGGGGGCAATGCCCCCCCCCCCCCCCCCCCCCCCCCCCCCCCCCCCCCCCCCCCCCCCCCCCCCCCCCCCCCCCCCCCCCCCCCCCCCCCCCACCCCCCCCCCCCCCCCCCCCCCCCCCCCCCCCCCCCCCCCCCCCCCCCCCCCCCCCCCCCCCCCCCCCCCCCCCCCCCCCCCCCCCCCCCCCCCCCCCCCCCCCCCCCCCCCCCCCCCCCCCCCCCCCCCCCCCCCCCAACCTCACACACACGCAAAACTTCTAGCACTACTGAGTTTTGTTCTAGTGGATGTAATTAAATGGTACCCAAGGTCTTCCCTCTTTATCCTCCTGTTTATTCTGTGCGATGTGTTGCAAAAAAAATATATAAACAACTTTGTTTATTTTTAATAAGAAAATTTGAGAATTCCCGCACTGTAGTTTCCCAAAAAGAATAACAAAAAGAGTACCAGGCCATGTAGCTTTGTTTTTTTTTTTTTTTTGAGCAAGGGCCATGTAGTTTTGTTGGTGTCCAGAGATTTGCTAGCGAGGAAACGTCCACTGACTTGGTGATTGATGGAATTCTTCTTCGACAAAAAAAACAACAACAAGAATTGTATTTCCGATTAAAAAAAATGCTAATGGATTAGTGGACTCTTTTGTTGCAGTACCAAGACGGCCCAAAGTCCATAAAAACGACGACTCCACAACCCAGTTTCATTGGGCCACAGCCACAGGCCTCCACGTGCAGCCTAACAAGAGCCCAGTGATAAATACATCTTCCCCTTCTCCTTCCTCCAGCAACTGAACCACCCACCAGACCGAACAACTAGAGGCTTGAGCTCCTTCTCGGATCTCCGTTGCCCTTCGCCTCCGAACCGCCCCGCTTCCTCCTCCGCCGTCGCGCGCCGCACCAATGGCCACCCCCGACCTGCTCTTCAACCTGCGCAACCTGTTCTACCTTGGCGCCTACCAGGCGGCTATCAACAACAGCGACGTCCAGGGCCTGGACGCCGACGCTGCTGCCGAGCGCGACACCATCGTCTTCCGCTCCTACATCGCCCTCGGCTCCTACCAGGTGTGCTGCTATTCCCTCCGTCTTCTAGCTCGCCGGAATTGACTCTCCCTCTGATCGGTGAGCTTGAGCATGTATGCCCCTGTGTGCGCAGTTGGTGATCAGCGAGATCGACTCGTCCGCCGCGACGTCGCTGCAGGCCGTGAAGCTGCTCGCTCTCTACCTCACCGGAGACAAGGTTAGCGCGCTGGATCTGAACTATTTGCCTCTGATCTGCTCCAGATTGCTGGTGTGCGTAGTTTGGATCTGGGTTGTTGCGTTGGGGATCGTTACGATCTTAGGGTTAGATATGTCACTGATATACTTTGTAATGTGATCTGGGGTTACTACGCATCACTTGCACAACTAGAGGCGAGAACTGACGAGTTTGTAGATGCTTGATTGCTAGTAACATTTTAATTAGAACGCGCGTGCACAATAGTTATTATGGCATTGTGTTCGAAGTCTTTTGAGAGTTTTTTTCTACTATGCTTTTAAATCAGCCGATTACCGTCTTCAACATCCAACAATACACCACATTTGTACTGTGCTGGTAGAAAATGAGAAGTAATGACACATGTCAAATTGACAGCTTGTGATAAATCATTTGAGACACCCTCGAATCAATATGTACTCACTTATGCTTGGCTTTCGTCACCTGTGTTCCAGTAAATTAATATCTCTGGTGGCAGACTGTATGTTCATGCATCTGACTGTGTTTGAAGTGAACCGTCAAATGTATATATATTCAAATGTCCATTGATAAGATAACACACGAACAATATATTGTGAATTGTAAACTGTCTACTTTTGTTGCATACTACACCGGACTCTACTTGTGTTACTAATAGCTGTAATATGTTCCATTACTATTGTATTTTCCGACCATTCAGAGAGTCTGAAATATTACATTTGTTGTTCCTTGTGCAACTTCAAAGGAAGGAGCCATCTCCAGTCTCAAAGAATGGTTGAGTGATTCAGCAATTGGAAGCAACCCTGTTCTGCGATTGATTGCTGGAATTATATTTATGCATGAGCAAGACTACAATGAGGCTCTCAAGCACACACACACTGGAGGAACTCTGGATCTGTAAGTTTACAATTTTCATGCGTCTTCTGTTTGTTTAGACTTCCCATATTGAATTGATTGTCAGGTAAACACATATGGAATTATACTTATGCATGCGCATATTCTCTGTGAATATTTACTGCCTGATGAAAATGATGTTACAATTTCCTTTGCTGTTCCGTTTTAAAACTTGAAATCTTACTCCTTTTATTTGCTGTCCAGTATAGAAACTTGAAATCATCCTGGAAAAGTAACTTCAAATACTACTCATTATTTGTTACTTGAAAAGTGTAGTTGAATGATTTTTAGGTGCTTTGATATCAGCCTTACATGAGCAGATGTTTTTTATGCTTATCTTGTTGGATGTGTGTGTTACTTTAGAGGTGCGTCATTGTTAGATGTTCGTTTGTTTAGGATTTTTATTTTAAAATGTGCTTTCTGGCTATTGGCTCACTGATGGACATTCATTTACCATTTTAAGAAAAAGTTCCAACCTACAGTTTTTGTCTTTTCATTAATAAGAAATGGGCACCCAAATTTAAGTAGAAGAAGGCTTGAACTGTGTGGTGCAGGTGTAGGCCAACTGAGTTATAGGCTCCGGTTAAAAAAAAAAAAACTGAGCTATAGGCTTAACCCCTGATGTAGCGTGATAGGAAGTCTAACACACATTACTTCAATATATCAAGTTCTAAATTTTGATTGATTTCTAAATTTACTGCGATACATGGTGCTTTGAGTCTTGTCTTCTTGTGTCCGGCATCATTTGAAAATAAGGACCTGTTCGTTTCCTTTAGTCCTAAAGTTTAGTCCAAAGAATTTTGTTATTTAAAGGTATTAAATAAAGTCTAATTACAAAATCTTTTTACAGATAGGTGCTAATTTACGAGACGAATCTAACGAGCCTAATTAAGCTTTGTTTTGCTACAGTGATACTACAGTAACCATCATTTAATCACAGCTTAATTACCCTCATTAGATTCGTCTCGCAAAGTAGCCCAGGTTTCTGCAAAAAGTTTTGTAATTACACTTTATTTAATACCTTTAAATAGTAAAAACTTTGGCCTAAATTTTAGTCCTAAACGAAACGAACACGCCCTCACTGATTGTTCATGGATGCTCGCTTGGTTACAGGCATGCATTAAATGTCCAGATCTTCATTAAGATGCACCGTTCAGACTATGCTGAGAAGCAGTTGAAGATCATGCAACAAATTGATGAAGACCATACTCTGACACAACTTGCAAATGCATGGTTGGACATTGCTGTTGTAAGTAATTTGACTAATTTCACAGTTGAATGATACGAAATATGAAGCTTCAATAATGCTTTGGTCTTTGTTGGAAACATGTGCTTAACATTGTTTTAATCTATGGTGCAGGGCGGCTCTAAGATCCGTGAAGCTTATCTCATTTTCCAAGATTTTGCTGAAAAGTACCCAATGACTGGAATGGTTCTAAATGGAAAGGCAGTTTGTTGTATGCACATGGGAAGCTTTGAGGAGGCTGAGACTCTATTGCTTGAAGCATTGAACAAGGTTGGCACCAATGACCTACACTTTTCCAGCAATGGAAAGCCCGAAAAACATGTGAAAATTGTATTTGAATTGCTAAACCCCTTTCTTTATTCTTGTAGGATGCAAAAGATCCTGAAACTCTTGCCAATCTTATCGTATGTAACCTTCACCTTGGCAAACCATCATCACGATACCTCAGGTACATAGAGTAACCCAAAACATCTACACAATTTCTACTGCTGTTCTGCTGCTTATTCACTGATCCTGTAGTGCTTCTCTTATGTATTTTAATTAACTCGATAAAATCTCACCAAACTAATTTAGCAATTCTAGAATACTGATCGATGAATGTACATGGATTGCGCATATCATACCTTAGAGCTGTACTGAAGATAATCGTAATTAGCAAGAAATGCTTTTTAAGTATAAAAATCATCTAGGCGGTAGTAATGCTGTAGAATCAAAGTTTCAATGAACTTTGTTTTCTGCTTAATGTTCAGAAGCCTAAATGTTTAATTCTAGCAAAGCAAATATGATTAGATGTTGCAAGATAGCATCCTAGTGCAATTATCCTGTGCTGTTATGCAATGGACCTGTCGTCTCGAGGTCTATCAAAACGATGCTTCTTTGGAGCTGCATTAGTTCTGGCTTCTGAGCCCTTGTAAGCAGCAGCCACACAGCTCTTGTAGTCAAGTTCATGGGACTGCAAAATTGGCCTCGGCTACTACAGAAGCATGTTGATCTGACTTGTTGCAACGTGTTGGTAATAGGACCACATGAACAGATATACTTTTTCCCATTTGGACTAGCAAATCTTTATCTCTTATTTCATTGGATGAATCCGTCTATTCTATAGCCTCGTGCACCACAGCTGTATTTTCTGGCCAGTGATCCTGATTTTGCACATCTGGAATTGACATCTTATAGCCACTTCTTTCTGATCTCATATATCCTGACAAGGTTTTCCCAGCAACTTGAAACCGACCTATGTTGGCTGTGTTTACCAGTCCAATTTTCGGTCTACGTGTCCTCAAGAAGACTGCTGTACTACCAATATAGTATGAAAAGAAATGGCAGTGTATCATGCTAGGATCCCTTATGCATCGATGCATGGATTTTATATAACATGCTAAACTTCATCAATTTAACTCAGCTAGAGGTTTATGCTAAGGTTGATTTGTTGAAAAGTTCAGGGGGGGATATCATTGAAATTTCCTTCTCATGCACAATGTCTGCTTTTGATGAACACAAGACCAGCTTGCATCTAACACACTCTGCCTTTACAGCCAGCTGAAGCTATCGCACCCTGATCATGTGCTAGTCAAGACCGCGGCATCTTCAGAAGCGAACTTCGAGAGGGCTCTCCAAGCCGTGGCTTAGCTTGTCTGCCGAACCCCTGCTACAGATAGCTATTGATCTTATTCGTTATTTCAAGTGCCTTAACACAGAGAGTGAAGTATGGTGGTTTTGGTTCTTAATTCCCTGGATGGTAATGATACTTGGCCAATCTTGTACTGGAACAGCTGCTGTATAAACGAATATGTAGAATCTTGAATGGTGATATTTGTCAACATCAGTGTTTTGTTTTGCCGGTTTGGTAATGTTGTCAATTAATTGCTGCGCGGACGTTCTTAATCATGTAAACAACTTGCTTTGTGCGCTCTGCTGGACGACTGGACCTCACGCTGATTTCCTACACTGTTATGCTAGAAGGTCCACTTTTTTTTTTTAAAAAAAAATCTTTGTGTGATGTCAGCATGTTGTGCTTATACGCTCATTCTTCTGGTGGACTAGGCCTGTCGAGAGAGACAGAGCCAGTGTTGGCACTTAGCTGTGAATGGCATCTTAAGATGAAGTCGAGCTTTTGTGAATGGATGCTCTATAGATTATCAGTTAATGCATCATCTGTAGAAATGTAATGTCGATGCTGCTGCAGCAGCTTCTTATCCTAAGCTCCTTCGAACGTCCGTCTATCTGAGTCCAAACCCAAAATCGTCAACTTATATGGGGTTTAGGCCCGTTCGACATGAGGCAGCTGTTTCTAGTCGTGTCTACGGGGATGACTTCAATCAACATGGTAGTTGATAGCAATTGGGATTGGGAAAAGAAATAATAACAAATGGACGAGGGTGGTAAACACAAGTGAACCTTTTTTTTTTTTGAAACAAACACAAGTGAACTAAAACTCTGCGGTAAAAGCGTGGATTTAACACGAAAAGTGAGTTTTTTGTGAACCATGCACCGCAAGCTTCATGTACATTACACACACGCACACTTTATTATTCATAAAATATTTTTGGTCACCGCATGACCAAGAGCACAATCCACTGTTCATGGTACAATATGATATTGGTACAGTACAAAATTACAAAATGCACAATCTTGTATACATTAAGCTAACACGCTATAGTATTTGTGGTATGCATGTATAACTTGTGTTATCATCATGTACGTACTGTAAAACCGTGCATGCAGGCATGCAGAGTTGTAATATGATACATATATGCAGTATTATGCAACTGAACTTGAAGTACGCATGCAATTACGAGGGGCACTGGAAGCTGGCGGGGACGTTCTTGTGGCACTCGTTGACGAGCACCTCGATGGCGATGGGTAGCACGATGTCGATGCCGAGCGCCTTGGCCTTGATGGTGGTGCAGAGGCAGAGCGCGGCGTCGAGGTCGGCGACCCCCTCCAGCAGCGGGCAGCACTTCAAGGCGGGGTTGGCGCCCACGACGGCGTGCACCAGCCCGTTGAGCGCGTCCACGCATGCCAGCAGCTTCAGCGTGTTGATCGGGCACTTGCCCGACGGCGGCGACGGCGACGGCGTGTACGGCGGCGTCGGGACCGGCGTGGACGGCGGCGGCGGGCACGGCACCGGCGTCGGCTTCGGCGGCGGAGGCGGAGGCTTCGGCGTGGGGCAGGTCGGGCAGGCCGCGGCTGGCGCGAGCAGCACCGAGACGACGACGGCGACGACGAGCAGGAAGGGCGCAATGCAGTGGTTCTTGGCGGCGGCGGCCATGGCGGTGGTTGGTGGCTTGCAGATCGACGAGCTTTGCTTGGTTTAGCTTGGATTGTGCGAGGGAAGTAGGCGACCGGGGCTACGGTTATATAGGCGTAGTACTTGGGTGACGGCGTGGCTGCTTGCACACGGCAATGGCAGAGCTTGTGCCATGTCTCACTGTCTCAGTGGCCAAGGTTGTGGCTGGCGTCGGTCGAGTTGCTGCTTCAACGGCAGAGTCATGGAGATTTGTCCTCTGCCTCTCTTGGAGTCGCGGGCGCATGTGAGGACGTGGGGTCTGCATGTCGCGGTTGAATCGACAGCCAACTGGCAGACCCGGTTTTTAACTGTCGCATATACTCGTAGTACAACTTTGCATGGTAAAGGTTGGGTAACCACGCGTCAATACGTACGATGTATAGTGTACTGTAGCGCACGCTAGGAAACAAACCTATTATCTAGCTGCACCCAGGAAAAGTACAACTATGTTTTTTACCCATCTTTTTAGATTCACAAAGGCATGAAACGACATACTCCACACACAGATATTCGAAGTATAATATCAAAGCCTCAGGTGAAAGGCATAATAGAGCCAACACCCTATGTAGCGTACGTGTATGTTGGCTATGTTTTCATGATTTCATCACATCCTTTTTCTACATGCATTCGTGCACCGTGTGCATGGGGCCCTACTCCATTGGCACTGTCTTCAGATATTTTTCAATTCAAGAGCAGACCAGCTAGCTCTGGGGCATTCTTTGTACATATATATGATTTCAACAATCAAATCAATATCATATATTGTTTCTTCAACAACGAATACCAGCTCTACCGTGAGCCGAGGGGCACATCTTCACAACTGGATCCACCCAGTCACATATTTTGGACTTCCAGACGCAAGTGGATGGATCCATGGACCGATACACCCTACCCTCCGCGTATACGGACACGCTGATCGACCCAATGATCCAAGAAGGAACACAAGATTACAGTAGAGATCAACGAGAATGGATGGATAGGGATTAAGGAGGTGACAGCCGGCCGGTCTCCCCCATGCAACGATCCAAGAATGGCGATCGGCGTCAAGCATTGTTTGTCCTTTGGAAGGGCTTGGAGCGGACGCTTGGCGCCTTCCTGTGCCGACATCGCGCATACCTTTCATCCAGACATCTCATCTCGCTACTGCTCTTTCGCCTCGAGCCCTCCACCGGTAAGTCTGAACACCATGTATGATACTGTCCTAGCTAGCTAGGCACATGAACTGAATTTGTGGTTTTTTCTCTTCTTCTTTGGATACCACAAGACCTCCTGTTCCTGAATTGGATTAGTTGTTGGCTCCTTATACAACACAAACGCAAGTCTTCCTTCCTGTCTTCCGCTTGCGATTATTTAATTTGCATTGGCCCTACTTGTCCATTTCCTTTCAGAAATCTAGCTTGGCTTGCTTACCCTCGGTAGTACGCACTTACTCCATCCGTTAAGAAATTTAAGCATTTCTGGATTGGTCAAAGTTGAAAAATCTCCCACTATGCTTTACTGAACCAAAAAACAAACTGTACAAGGGAAAACAAAAATGCGAAAAAAACCAGAAAATTAAAGAAAGTCTTACGGCAAGAACACAAAGCAGCCAAATTAAAGAAGCTAAAGAGACCAAATCCAGGACAGTGTTTTTATCTGAGGGTATTGTTTGCGCTATGTACTTGAAGGTTGGCTCCATCTTTAAGTTGAAAAACCTTCAATCTTAACTGAAAATATCTATATAAATAAATTGTTACAAATAGGAAGAGTTACATATTATGATGAAGGGTGATACCATTTTATTGTTATGAAACTTAATAAAAATTCCTCTACTAACAGTTAGGCCCCCTTTGGATTGCGGGATTTTTTCCTATTCCTGCGTTTTTCCTGTGAACAGTCAACTGATTCCTGTGAAATTCCTGTACAATTCCTGTGAAAATCCTGCGTTCCAAAGGGGGCCTTAAAGTTGAAAATATTTGGTTTTGACCAAACTAGAAATGCTTGTATTTCTTAATAGACGGCGCCGAATTGTAATGCCCTTCCTGGTAGGGCTGGGGAACTTTTGGATCATAGGTTGAAACATAACTCTTTTATTTAAATGAACTTTTAAGCTAGTTGAACAAACGAACTAGATGTTACCAATCCACAACCACCCATTGGGTAACCACTTGCAGCCTAGTAGGTCTTGATCAATTTCAGTCTAAATCTGCTAGAAACTCAAAGACCTTAATTAGCTAAAGTGGTAAACAAAGTGGACCAGAGACATATTTTTGAACTAACTAATTGGTTCTACGTGAACAATTGAAAACACATTAATATGTGGTGCTTTTGCTGTCGATGCGGCTTCGTGGAAAATGTAAATTATTAATTATTACCTCTATGAGCAGTAACCCAGATTCTTAATAGATATTCTTTGGCTGGTACGCAAGAAGCGATTATCAAATGAAATTGACTGGGCCGAACAATGTGCATGCATCTCGTGATCGATCGATCTGCAGTAGATACGGCCCCATCTCATAGCTCTGTCTGTGGCAGTGGCCATGCGCCTAGTCCAGCCAAAACGAACAAGCATACCAGCTTTCGTATCATGCAGCGACAATATACTCTTTGCCTTGCACGTCTTGAGTTTGGTGAGAGAAAAACAACAAATTGAGGGCTGTGGCATAGGCCCAGTTACACTGATTTAACCAAACAACACGCACGTCTTGAGCTTGGCGAGAAGAAATTACCAAATGAAAGCTGTAGCTTAGGCCCGCCAGTTACACTGATTGAACCAAACAACCCAACTATTGAAAGAATAATGTTGGTACGAACTTTACATGCGTGATGCATGTCCGTCCGAGGAGCCCATATGTCACTGTGCAAGGACTGCTCCAAGTACCAGTAATATATTTTGATTTAGTAGGCAAAATGCATATATTTTGATTTGTTGAGTTGCATGCACCGACCAGTTGCACTCAAAAGCCTAAATTGATAAGGAAAAGCCGGACAATTCACTTATAGTTCAACATGATTCACTATATTGACGTGCATTGGTCTCAGGGACAGGCTCCACACTAAACTGCCATTTTTTCTTTCTTGTATTCACAAGTAGTACGACATTTCGTACCATGGCGTGGGGACAAATTCCCTGGCTCTCCAGGCATGCATGAGTGCCCTGGTGAGGAGGCAACGCGCGGCGACGTCTCGTTTCGATCGCGCGGTCGGTACGTCGTGTATCCAGTATCCATGCACGCGCAGACGCAGCAGACTGCAAGCTAGTAGCTAGTTAGCTACCTAGTAGGTCGGTCGAGGTCGATTGGGACGCGGGAGACGAGCATTCAGCAGCTCGTACGGAGTACTGTCTTCTCGACACGTTAATGTGTGAGCTAGGGAGCAACAACGAGATCGACTGCGCGCGTGTATTACTGACTAGACTGCGCGCGCGGCGGCGACCAGCGCGTGCATCCATCGATCCCGCCCAATCCATGAACCGGCTTCTTTCTTGCCAACGGGGTTCGGTGAGTGCCCAGGAAGCAGGGGCGTCTACAGTGTCTACCGTGGCGGCGACGGCAGCCATAGTCCCCTCTCCACTGAAACGACGAGCGGCCGGGCGGGCCGTCGGAGTTCGAAACGAAGCCCGCGGCGCGTCTCCTCCATCGGGCCTGGTAAGAAAGTGGAAGCAAGCGTAGGGGCCTTTTTCTTCGCCATGTATTATCGGGCCGGGTGACAGGGCCCCCGCCTTCCTCGAGCTAGCCCGTTTGTTGAGGCCCGTGTCCCGTCCTAAACGGACTCGGCCTCGCAGGTGTTGCTGTATCTCACTCACAGTTGACTGAACGCTAGTCCTCAAAAAAAAAAAAAAAGTTGACTGAACGCTGGATAACGTACCTTAAAAAACAAACAAACAAACAAACAAACCCCCCAAAAAAAAACAATGCTGGAGGAGAATGTTCACCGTTCCTGGGCACCGGTGAAAGAAAAGCGACGCGCGTGTGATCTTATGAGCCAACCAGAACTACTGATCCCTCCACATTGCTTTATTTCGTTTTTAGCACACTGTCTTTGGTAGTACTACAAATTCATGCTAGAAAGAGTGCCCTCCCAAGGAAGTGAAAAACAATCCTGACTCCTGAGGCAGAGTACATCGCCATGCATGGCGCGTCGGATCCGGATTGTCTGAAGTGGTGAAGAGAATTCAGGGTACTGTAGCGTAGTACAGTAAATTCTGTGAGGAGGGCTACAGTACCCTGAAGTAACACTGTAGCAGCACTGGCGAAACAGTATTCCAGGTTACTGTAGAGACTTTTGGTCACTGTAACATATATACTGTGGCGATAGACCTGAGCCATCTAATCTGCATCGGACGGTGAAAAGAGAGAGAAATTCTGGCCACAGTAACTCCTCTGAATTTTGACTTGCAACTCAGGGGATCTCAATCCTGGCGCGTCGCTGTCAGTCACCAACTTTCACCGAGTTTTCGGCTGTTCTAGGCAGTTTCGAATGATCAGAACAAGTCACCGCACTAGTGACAAGTCACACTCCCCCAGCTGCAGAGATGCTCTTGCGAGTGCCTTCCGTGCCCACAAAGCAAGCGGAATGAAATCCAGAGGCGTCGCACGTTCTGTCGTCGTACCGCAATTTCCCTAGTGGCAAGCAAGCATAGATACCAAAATTAATCAACAAGAAAGCCGGCACGGCATCCGTCCTAATCCACCAGCACCATGGTCCATGGCCGCTGCAACATCTAACCCAACATCCACAGCGCTGCCGCATCGAACAGCATCGGCAAGTTAAAGCAAAAGCGGAAACGGAGCAGCTAGTGCAGCGCATACAGGATCATCTCATCCACCACCGCCACGGCCGATCGGGGGCCTCCTTTTCCTCTTTCCGGCTTTTAGTTGTTTTCCCCGCTCGATCGCTTTGGAGATCCATGGCCGATCCACACTGCTGTTCCTTTATTAGCCTCGCGAAAGCCACTGATATAACGGCCTACGACTGCTGCGACGGGCACTGGCGCCAGTGTCAAGAAACAGGTCAGAGGGAGTCATGGCGCGCATCAACAGAGTGAGGCGCAGTAGGTTGGCAGTCTTGGTGTCGCTGCTGCTCCTGGTCTGCGCCATTCGGTGTGGTAAGCGCACTGCAGTTCACTTCACTTCACTCACTCACTCATTCACAAGCAAGCAAGATTGATCACGAGGCCATTTCCTCACATCATTTTTCTTGTGAAACAAATAAGAAACTTACTGCCTCAAATCAACCCCAGCAATCAAAATGGCTGTGTGCTTATAATGCAGCAGGACTAATCAAGTGGAATCTTTTTGTTCACGGATGCATGTAGCAGAAGCACGAGCCATGAGACGAATGCAGAGCAAGAGCAACCCCCTGCTGGACGCGCTGTTCAAGCTCAACTTCATCAGGACAGTGGAGCCGCCGGCGCGCCTACCCCCTCCTGCGGGCGCTGTGGACGCCGCGAGCCTCGCCGACGCCGGGAACTCGCCGTTCTGCGTGAACCCGCCAGACGCGCCGCCGGCGTCGACGACGACGCCTCCCGCCGTCACGACGCCGTCCACCCCTACCGTCTCGGACCAGCCTCCAGTCGTCACGACGCCGTCCGCCCCTTCCGTCCCGGACCAGACGCCGTCCACCCCTTCCGTCCCGGACCAATCGCCGCCGTCGCTGCCGCTGCCGCCGATCACCCCCGTGCCGCCGTCGTTCGAGCCCAGCCCGCCGGGCGCGGGCGGCGGCACCGCCCCGGGAGGCCAGGGCGGGCAGGGTGGCGGCGATCAGGGTGGTGGGCAGGGCGGTGGTGATCAGGGTGGTGGGCAGGGAGGTCAGGGAAGTTCGCCGGGGTCCACGACGCCGAACCCGCCGCAGGTGGGGACGAACCCGCCGCAGATCGGGACGGCGCCGCCGAGCCCCATCGTGGTGGTGCCCAGCCCGCCGGAGCCCGGCACCGGCTCCGGCTCCGGTGGCGGAGGCTCGGGCGGCGGCGGCGGCGGAGGGGGCCCGTTCCAGCCGCCGATCGTGTACCCTCCGCCGCTGGCGCCGCCGATGCTGCCGGGGGCGGGGCAGCCGCTGTGGTGCGTGGCGAAGCCGACGGTGCCGGACCCGATCATCCAGGAGGCCATGGACTACGCGTGCGGCACCGGCGCCGAGTGCGTCTCCATCCAGCCCAGCGGCGCGTGCTACCAGCCCAACACCGTCCTAGCGCACGCCTCCTTCGCATTCAACAGCTACTGGCAGCAGAGCAAGGCGACCGGAGGGTCCTGCGACTTCGGCGGCACCGCCACCATTGTCACCAGAGACCCAAGTAAGCATCATCATCAACTCCTACATCCTTCTCTCATTATCTACTTTTAGTATGCCATGGTAACTTCTCACTTGTTTTCACTTTTCGCTTGATGTCGATCTCGCTCAAGGATGTTGTTTGGATTCACTGATCATGGGAGTCATATGTTAGTGTGTTTCTTTTTGGGAGTTTAAAAGCATCACATTGGTTTGAATACATGTTGCTGTAGTCTGTAGTTTGGAGTGCAGCACTTCAGAATACCGGTAACAAGCATCACAAAGGATGTCTAGTGCATTGCTTTGGGTCTCTGAGTGGACAACAGTCACTTGTCATTCCAATATTGGCCTAGGCCTTATTCAGAACATACTCGCTTTTTCTAGGTTCTTGAGGAATCGAATTGTCCCCCCTTTGAAATTCCTTCGTATATTTGTTGCGTGCTCATACTTCGTAACTGTGTTCCCTCCTAGAGTTATTTGGATTGGATTCTAATCATTGTACTCATTTCATTTCTGCAGGCTATGACAGGTGCAAATTCGACCTTCTATGAGGGCATGCTGATGCGCAACAGATCAGACTACAGATGTTCAAAATTTTCCCAAGTTCGTTCAGGGTTATTCAGTTATTTATCACTTCTAGGCAGGCTTCGCAACTGCAGATTCTGCAACTAGCTCTTTAGTAACATGATTCTGAATTTTTGTAACACTAATACTGTGCAAAGCTGAAAGAGGATTCCTTGACACACTTGTTATACAGCCTCTTACTCCGACTGCTGCTTCTCCTCTTAATTAAAAATTTCAACTTCCTAGTTATGAATTGTGATAACTTCATGCTCACGCCAACACCGGGAATCTTGATTTTCTTGTAGATAGGCTGTATGATTCTGTTCTGTCTGATCAAGCTGGCTGCTTTCAACACTTAAACAAACCGATAAAGCGATGTAAGCATCTGCATTCAAAAGTGTGACTAGCAGGATAAGGAAACCTCACTATACAATATCATAATGGGACAAAAATACAACAAAACATCATAAATGGCCAGAATACTGCGAATTCTAAATAAAAAGCTATAAGAAAAATACTCCGGAATAATTGCTGCTATCACAACACTCACAGGCCTTCCAAAATACACAACGAGTATCAGTCAAGAAATCTACATCCATCAACATGAACCCAGTTACGAACTTACAATAAACCATGACTGCTGCTGCTGCCTCTTTCAGGAGCTATTGGGCAGTTTGAGGGGCTCATTGATAACTGCATTCACTGCACCGACCATTTCCTTCGGAGAGCTAAATCCATCAGTCTGAAAGTAGAACAAGTGAAGTATCTTACACATCTTCCAGAATAGCTCCTTGCACGGCCTAGGAACAGCATTTTCTTTCCTAAGAACCAATCTCAGCAAGTTTCTCCGAGAAGTGTCAATGGAATTCTGTATCGACCTTTTAGCCAATTCTTTAGACAGATAATGGTCACTATGAAGAATAAGTAGTGAGATACTATTCAGCTTGCCCTCGCTGCAATCCCTCTGCAGTGGTGGACCAATAAATGTAAGCAAATAGTACTATTTTCAAACATAGTATCTATAATAAGAAGTAGAAAATGGAAAAAATAATACTCCCTCCGTTTTTAATTATATGACGCTGTTGACTTTTTTGTTGAACTTTGACCAACGATATATATGAAAATAATTAGTTGCTTAACGTGAAATGTATATTGTTGGATCTATCGTCAAAAGCACTTTAAGATTAACTTATACATTTAGTTATTTGCATAAATATTTATGAATAAGACGAATAGTCAAAGTAACAAAAAAAGTCAACGGCGTCATATAATTAAAAACGGAGGGAGTAGAAACAATAGTTCTTCTAATAATCTCACTGACTACAGAATTTATGTGGAATGTGAGTGAATTCACAGGGCATAATATAAAACAAACAATGGAAATTCAAGCAGATATGCTAGATGTATGTGCGGAATCTGCAGCGGAATGAATTTTTCGTTGTTGCTAAGGGGCCCAAATACCTCAAAACCTTGGATGTCATTGAGGAGACGACCGCAAGTACTCATTAACTTAAATAACTCCCTGCACTCTTTATGTTCGACAACATTCTTGAAGACCTTTTCTCCAACAAAATACAATGTTGGGAGAACAATCGGGCCTAGTGCAAAGGAAACAATTGCATTTTTCATGTATTCTTCAAGTGTCGGCACATATTGGCTCTTTTGCCATTCTGCCTCGATCATCATAGACCTCATTACATCTAGCCACTGAAATAAGTAATGTCAGTTCTGAACATAGGGAAGTGCAATTTAATGCGAGCACACATCAAACTTACTATTTCTACAAAGTGTTTAGTAACATCTCGACCATGCACTGCAGAAGCCTTTGCTCCAAACTGGTTTGCTATTGTATAAATAGCATAAAATACTGTTTTTACTTGCTCAGAATAAAACATATCTTCATGGTGCTCATCCCACCTAAAACCATTTGGCAAAATAGGGAAGATGTATTAGATATGCATACGAGATCACTACTTGTAATGTACGGCAGCATCCCAATAGGGTCCATAGCCAGCCGTACCTTTCTGGGATTAGGTTAGTTAAGTTAGAGTCCTTATCTTTAAAGATTAGTTACTTACTTAAGCGTCAAGTCAACCCACGTATATATAGATGGGGATGTATCCAAGTTTATTAAGCAATAAAGAAGAAAGATAATTAGGAGTCATCCTCCTCTACCCCCGGGCACTTGGAGTTGGGCAGTGGCAGCGGCGCCGACGGTGCCCGACCTTAAGTGACCGGTTCGGCGGCGGCTTAAGGCCGTTTATGACAATTTGGTATCAGCTTCCACCGACGATCCATGGCGAAACAAAGGAGACAGCGATGGCTTGTCCATCCGACGTCATTCAGGCTTGCTGCGAAGAGGCGTTGGCCATATTGGGAGAGATGATGGCCATCGTGGCGCAAATGATTGCAGCCAAGGAGGAAAAGAAAGAAGACCAACCTGATATCCATCGCGCCGTGGAACATCAGGTGGTTCCTGGCCTTCAGATTGAAGGCGGTGGCCACCAAATCAACGAGGGCGGCTACCGGATCGAACTTGCGACGACCTGCAAGCTTTCCATGCATAGGTACAAGTCACCACGTGCTGGTTTCCTGCGCCGCGGTTACCACCCTGGATCCTCGGTCTGCACGCGCGATGGTGCCCGGTGGTGTGCTGTGGAGCCGGGCCAAGCCAAGATCTGCGCCGGGCCTTCCGCTCGAGATGCAGCAGCAGATGGTGGGGCAGGCGCTGCAGCCAGGCGGGCGACCATCAGCTCGTTCGGCAGACGCGTGCAACCTCGGCGAGATGGGAGGCTTATCTTGGCGGCGACTGCTACACGCGCCCCAGACTCTCAGATTCCCTGCCCCACGGTCAACGCTGCGAAGAGGAGCATCACGGAGAATAGCAATTTTGTCCGTTCAACTGATGCACACGTGACTGCTCGTGTTACTGCTACTGCTGATAGACCTCACCAACGAGAACACATTTTTTTACTATCTCTTAGTGCGTCTGGTTGGGATCCGCCTAACAGTAACACTAGCAGTAAGATCCTAAGCCAAGATGTAAAAGGCTTAATATTGTGTCAGGTTTTAGTCAATGTGTTCGTTCGAGTTGTAGTCGTCGTAATTTTAGGTCACAGCTCGAGGACGAGCTGCTCAAAAGGAGGGGTGAAATGTAATGTACGGCAGCAGCCCAATAGGGTCCATAGCCAGCCGTACCTTCTGGGATTAGGTTAGTTAAGTTAGAGTCCTTATCTTTAAAGATTAGTTACTTACTTAAGCGTCAAGTCAACCCACGTATATATAGATGGGGATGTATCCAAGTTTATTAAGCAATAAAGAAGAAAGATAATTAGGAGTCATCCTCCTCTACCCCGGGCACTTGGAGTTGGGCAGTGACAGCGGCGCCGACGGTGCCCGACCTCAAGTGACCGGTTCGGCGGCGGCTTAAGGCCGTTTATGACACTACTACTGAGGAAAGAGCAGACAAAGACATCAAGTTGAAGGCTTGTACTTCTCAACTAATGCTATCAAGTTTTCTAATTCTTCCTTTGATCCCCCACCATCGAAGAAGTCATCTACCACTCCTGTGAGAAGGCATTTGGGCCCATAAAAGGCGAGCGTCACGCAATTCAGAAGGGAATATCGTAGCAGCAGCAGACAGATAGCAATATGTCATCTTCTGCCGGGCAAACTGTAGCTGGTCCAGCCTGGTCTCTTTCACCCAACTGTTGCAACAACATTCTCCCAGGTCAGTACTTATCCTAATAACAATAGTGAAAAACAGTCTCAACTAAGAATACCTATCCAGATGCCGAAGTTCATCCTGGTATATAGACTGTGAAAAACTGAAAACTTCAACAGCCAAAGCATGCATATCTCGACTGGCACTATAAGGCCTGATTCAACAACAAGTATAGAATTAGTATGCAACATTTAAATAGCTCGTATATGATGTAACATTCTTCTGTGAATTAAAATCTCACGAGTATTCTGTCTTTAGAATCAGAGATCCCCTAGGATCAAAATGCTCAATGTTCCTTTTTATGTTCTAGACGCTCCAGAGTGGCATAGAAGGGAAATTTAAGAGCATAATACATCTGAAAATACATGAACATAGATTAAATAAAATAAAAGCCCCAGAAGTACGAAAATAAAGTTTAATGTAAGCACCTCTCCAAATATAGGGGTCTTTTGCACTGCATTAAAGCACATCTTATCCTTCAATACGTTGCCTGACCAATAGCCAATATTATCTAAGATCACGTCATTTTCTGATAAGCTGACTTTTGAAGCCCTGTATAATTCCAGCACAGATTTTGTATCATCCAATATCCTTGAAGTGAATCATGGAAAGGTGGAAACGTCAACAACATGAGACAGCTCATCTGCATCAGATTTAAATTACAGGCTTAGTGCCCTGAACCAAGGACAAAAGTAGTGCAACAGGGAACTCTAGGTGAATGATCTACCTGAAGAAACATCATATCCATTCATCCGTAAAAGGCGAAATGCCATTGCACATGTTGCTATATCCATTATGAGGTCCTCATCTTTGTCTAACCAGCAACTGCAGACAAATGTAGACTAGTTTGTAAGTAAATAGAGACAGGTTTTAAATCTTCACATAACATCATTACCAATATGCCATATCCAGAATTCTCTTGATTTCGCTGGAAAAGTACTGAGATATTCCCATCTTTTCAAGCGCATCCACCATGGAAAGCTGAATGTGTATGTTTAGCGGATAACTGCCGGTACTGTAAAAGTTCAATGGCATTAAGTATTTCGTGACAGTACATACTAGCACATACTAGCAAGTTCTTGACAAGAAAAAGTAAACCAACGCACCTGCACCGCCAGATTTATTGACAAGCAAAGTTAGGTATTGGAGGGTTTGATCACTGTATCCTTGGATTAATGCAGCAGCAGTTGTGGAAGGAGAATTAAACAATGATCCATTTTTCCTCTGGAACTTCATCACTTCATTCCAGTCCAG
>RWGY01000977.1:0-39489 GCA_007726485.1 Eragrostis curvula
AGTTGCAGACTCGTTAAACCGGGCAGTTCTGGAGCTCTTCGGGTGACTGCAGTGCTTTTTCGTGCAAAACGGATCGAGGAGCGCTGTTTTAACTTGTGCTGATGTGTTTGATGTAATTGGATGGTTCCCATGGGAAAAATACTAAAAAATGTGAGTTTAGTTGCAAACTTTTGAAACCGGGCAGTTCTGGAGCTCTTCGAGTGACTGCAGTGCTTTTTCTTGCAAAACGTATCGAGGACGCTTGTTTTGACTTGTGCTGATGTGTTTGATGTAATTGGATGGTTCCCATAGGAAAATACTCAAAAAATGTGAGTTTAGTTGCAAACTTGTCAAACCGGGCAGTTCTGTAGTCGTTCTGGTGCTGCTGTGCTTTTTCGTGCAAAACGGATCGAGGAGTACTTGTTTTGACTTGTTATGATGTGTGTTTGATGTAATTGGATGCTTCCCATGGAAAAACACTCATAAATGTGAGTTTAGTTGCAAACTTGTCAAACCGGGCAGTTCTGGAGCTCTTCGGGTGACTGCAGTTTTTTTCGTGCAAAACGGATCGAGGAGCGCTTGTTTTAACTTGTGCTGATGTGTAGATGTAATTGGATGGTTCCCATGGGAAAACACTCAGAAATGTGATTTAGTTGCAAACTTTTCGAACCGGGCAGTTCTGGAGCTGTTCGTGGTAACTGCAGTGCTTTTCTGTAAAATGGATCGAGGAACCCTTTTTTCAGTTGTTATGTTGTGTTTGATGTAATTGGATGCTTACCATGGGAAAAACACTCAAAAAGGTAAGTTTAGTTGCAAACTTGTCAAACCGGGCAGTTCTGGAGCTGTTCGGGTAATTGCAGTGCTTTTTCGTGCAAAACGTATCGAGGACGCTAGTTTTGACTTGTTATGATGTGTTTGATGTAATTGGATGGTTCCCATGGGAAAATACTCAAAAATGTGAGTTTAGTTGCAAACTTGTCAAACCGGGCAGTTTTGTAGTCGTTCTGGTGCTGCTGTGCTTTTTCGTGCAAAACGGATCGAGTACTTGTTTTGACTTGTTATGATGTGTTTGATGTAATTGGATGCTTCCCATGGAAAAACACTCATAAATGTGAGTTTAGTTGCAAACTGCTCAAACCGGGCAGTTTTGGAGCTCTACGGTGACTACAGTGCTTTTTCATGCAAAACTTATCGAGGTCGCTTGTTTTGACATGTGCTGATGTGTTTGATGTAATTGGATGGTTCCCATAGGAAAATACTCAAAAATGTGAGTTTAGTTGCAAACTTTTCAAACCGGGCTGTTCGGGTGACTGCAGTGCTTTTCTGCAAAATGGATCGAGAAACCCTTCTTTTAAGTTGTTATGATGTGTTTGATGTAATTGGATGCTTACCAAGGGAAACACTCAAAAAATGTGAGTTTAGTTGCAAACTTGTCAAACCGGGCAGTTCTGGAGTCGTTCGGTGACTGCTGTGCTTTTTCGTGCAAAACGTATCGAGGTCGCTTGTTTTGACTTGTTATGATGTGTTTGATGTAATTGGATGGTTCCCATGGGAAAATACTCAAAACTGTGAGTTTAGTTGCAGACTCGTTAAAAACCGGGCAGTTCTGGAGCTCTTCGGGTGACTGCAGTGCTTTTTCGTGCAAAACGGATCGAGGAGCGCTTGTTTTAACTTGTGCTGATGTGTTTGATGTAATTGGATGTTCCCATGGGAAAATACTAAAAAATGTGAGTTTAGTTGCAAACTTTTGAAACCGGCAGTTCTGGAGCTATTCGAGTGACTGCAGTGCTTTTTCTTGCAAAACGTATCGAGGACGCTTGTTTTGACTTGTGCTGATGTGTTTGATGTAATTGGATGTCCCATAGGAAAATACTCAAAAAATGTGAGTTTTAGTTGCAAACTTGTCAAACCGGGCAGGTCTGTAGTCGTTCTGGTGCTGCTGTGCTTTTTCGTGCAAAACGGATCGAGGAAGAGTACTTGTTTTGACTTGTTATGATGTGTTTGATGTAATTGGATGCTTCCCATGGAAAAACACTCATAAATGTGAGTTTAGTTTGCAAACTTGTCAAACCGGGCAGTTCTGGAGCTCTTCGGGTGACTGCAGTGTTTTTTCGTGCAAACGGATCGAGGAGCGCTTGTTTTAACTTGTGCTGATGTGTTAGATGTAATTGGATGGTTCCCATGGGAAACACTCAGAAATGTGATTTTAGTTGCAAACTTTTCGAAACCGGGCAGTTCTGGAGCTGTTCGGGGTACTGCAGTGCTTTTCTGTAAAATGGATCGAGGAACCCTTGTTTTCAGTTGTTATGTTGTGTTTGATGTAATTGGATGCTTACCATGGGAAAACACTCAAAAGGTAAGTTTAGTTGCAAACTTGTCAACCGGCAGTTCTGGAGCTAGTTCGGGTAATTGCAGTGCTTTTTCGTGCAAAACGTATCGAGGACGCTAGTTTTGACTTGTTATGATGTGTTTGATGTAATTGGATGGTTCCCATGGGAAAATACTCAAAAATGTGAGTTTAGTTGCAAACTTGTCAAACCGGGCAGTTTTGTAGTCGTTCTGGTGCTGCTGTGGCTTTTTCGTGCAAAACGGATCGAGGATACTTGTTTTGACTTGTTATGATGTGTTTGATGTAATTGGATGCTCCCATGGAAAAACACTCATAAATGTGAGTTTAGTTGCAAACTGCTCAACCGGGCAGTTTTGGAGCTCTACGGGTGACTACAAGTGCTTTTTCATGCAAAACTTATCGAGGTCGCTTGTTTTGACATGTGCTGATGTGTTTTGATGTAATTGGATGGTTCCCATAGGAAAATACTCAAAAATGTGAGTTTAGTTGCAACTTTTCAACCGGGCTGTTCGGGGGACTGCAGTGCTTTTCTGCAAAATGGATCGAGAAACCCTTCTTTAAGTTTGTTATGATGTGTTTGATGTAATTGGATGCTTACCAGGGAAAACACTCAAAAAATGTGAGTTTAGTTGCAAACTTGTCAAACCGGGCAGTTCTGGAGTCGTTCGGGTGACTGCTGTGCTTTTTCGTGCAAAACGTATCGAGGTCGCTTGTTTTGACTTGTTATATGGTGTTTGATGTAATTGGATGGTTCCCATGGGAAAATACTCAAAACTGTGAGTTTAGTTGCAGACTCGTTAACCGGGCAGTTCTGGAGATCTTCGGTGGATGCAGTGCTTTTTCGTGCAAAACGGATCGAGGAGCGACTTGTTTTAACTTGTTGCTGATGTGTTTTGATGTAATTGGATGGTTCCCATGGGAAAATACTAAAAAATGTGAGTTTTAGTTGCAAACTTTTGAAACCGGGGCAGTTTCTGGAGCTCTTCGAGTGACTGCAGTGCTTTTTCCTTGCAAAACGTATCGAGGACGCTAGTTTTGACTTGTGCTGATGTGTTTGATGTAATTGGATGGTCCCATAGAAAATACTAAAAAATGTGAGTTTAGTTGCAAACTTTTCAAACCGGGCTGTTCGGGTGACTGCAGTGGCTTTTCTGCAAAATGGATCGAGAAACCCTTCTTTTAAGTTGTTACGATGTGTTTGATGTAATTGGATGCTTACCAAGGAAAACACTAAAAATGTGAGTTTAGTTGCAAACTTGTCAAACCGGGCAGTTCTGGCGTCGTTCGGGTGACTGCTGTGCTTTTTCGTGCAAAACGTATCGAGGACGCTGTTTTGACTTGTTATGATGTGTTTGATGTAATTGGATGCTTACCAGGGAAAACACTCAAAAATGTGAGTTTAGTTGCAAACTTGTCAAACCGGGCAGTTCTGGAGTCGTTCGGGTGACTGCTGTGCTTTTCGTGCAAAACGTATCGAGTCGCTTGTTTTGACTTGTTATGATGTGTTTGATGTAATTGGATGGTTCCCACGGGAAAATACTCAAAATGTGAGTTTAGTTGCAACTTTAAACCGGGCAGTTCTGGAGCTCTTCGGGTGACTGCAGTGCTTTTTCGTGCAAAACGGATCGAGGAGCGCTTGTTTTAACTTGTGCTGATGTGTTTGATGTATTGGATGGTTCCCATGGGAAAATACTAAAAAATGTGAGTTTAGTTGCAAACTTTTGAAACCGGGCAGTTTCTGGAGCTCTTCGAGTGACTGCAGTGCTTTTTCTTGCAAAACGTATCGAGGACGCTAGTTTTGACTTGTGCTGATGTGTTTGATGTAATTGGATGGTTCCCATAGGAAAATACTCAAAAATGTGAGTTTAGTTGCAAACTTTTCAAACCCGGGCTGTTCGGGTGACTGCAGTGCTTTTCTGGAAATGGATCGAGAAACCCTTCTTTTAAGTTGTTATGATGTGTTTGATGTAATTGGATGCTTACCATGGGGAAACACTCAAAAGGTAAGTTAGTTGCAAACTTGTCAAAACCGGGCAGTTCTGGAGTCGTTCGGGTGACTGCTGTGCTTTTTCGTGCAAAACGTATCGAGGACGCTAGTTTTGACTTGTTATGATGTGTTTGATGTAATTGGATGGTTCCCCATGGGAAAATACTCAAAAAATGTGAGTTTAGTTGCAAACTTGTCAAACCGGGCAGTTTTGTAGTCGTTCTGGTGCTGCTGTGCTTTTTCGTGCAAAACGGATCGAGGAGTAGCTTGTTTTGACTTGTATGATGTGTTGATGTAATTGGATGCTTCCCATGGAAAAACACTCATAAATTGAGTTTAGTTGCAAACTGCTCAAACCGGGCAGTTTTGGAGCTCTACGGGTGACTACAGTGCTTTTTCATGCAAAACTTATCGAGGTCGCTTGTTTTGACATGTGCTGATGTGTTTGATGTAATTGGATGGTTCCATAGGAAAATACTCAAAAATGTGATTTAGTTGCAAACTTTTCAAACCGGGCTGTTCGGGTGACTGCAGTGCTTTTCTGCAAAATGGATCGAGAAACCCTTCTTTTAAGTTGTTATGATGTGTTTGATGTAATTGGATGCTACCAAGGGAAAACACTCAAAAAATGTGAGTTAGTTGCAAACTTTCAAACCGGGCAGTTCTGGAGTCGTTCGGGTGACTGCTGTGCTTTTTCGTGCAAAACGTATCGAGGTGTCGCTTGTTTGACTTGTTATGATGTGTTTGATGTAATTGGATGGTTCCCATGGGAAAATACTCAAAACTGTGAGTTTAGTGCAGACTCGTTAACACGGGCAGTTCTGGAGCTCTTCGGGTGACTGCAGTGCTTTTTTCGTGCAAAACGGATCGAGGAGCGCTTGTTTTAACTTGTGCTGATGTGTTTGATGTAATTGGATGGTTCCCATGGGAAAATACTAAAAAATGTGAGTTTAGTTGCAAACTTTTGAAACCGGGCAGTTCTGGAGCTCTTCGAGTGACTGCAGTGCTTTTTCTTGCAAAACGTATCGAGGACGCTAGTTTTGACTTGTGCTGATGTGTTTGATGTAATTGGATGGTTCCCATAGGAAATACTCAAAAATGTGAGTTTAGTTGCAGACTTGTTAAGCCGGGCAGTTCTGGAGCTCTTCGGGTGACTGCAGTGCTTTTTCGTGCAAAACGGATCGAGGAGTACTTGTTTTGACTTGTTATGATGTGTTTGATGTAATTGGATGCTTCCCATGGAAAAACACTCATAAATGTGAGTTTAGTTGCAAACTTGTCAAACCGGGCAGTTCTGGAGCTCTTCGGGTGACTGCAGTGTTTTTTCGTGCAAAACGGATCGAGGAGCGCTTGTTTTAACTTGTGCTGATGTGTTAGATGTAATTGGATGGTTCCCATGGGAAAACACTCAGAAATGTGATTTTAGTTGCAAACTTTTCGAACCGGGCAGTTCTGGAGCTGTTCGGTAACTGCAGTGCTTTTCTGTAAAATGGATCGAGGAACCCTTGTTTTCAGTTGTTATGTTGTGTTTGATGTAATTGGATGCTTACCATGGGAAAACACTCAAAAAGGTAAGTTTAGTTGCAAACTTGTCAAACCGGGCAGTTCTGGAGCTGTTCGGGTAATTGCAGTTGCTTTTCGTGCAAAACGTATCGAGGACGCTAGTTTTGACTTGTTATGATGTGTTTGATGTAATTGGATGGTTCCCATGGGAAAAACAAATACTCAAAATGTGAGTTTAGTTGCAGACTTGTTAAATCCGGGCAGTTCTGGAGCTCTTCGGGTGACTGCAGTGCTTTTTCGTGCAAAACGGATCGAGGAGCGCTTGTTTTAACTTGTGCTGATGTGTTTGATGTAATTGGATGGTTTCCATGGGAAAATACTAAAAATGTGAGTTTAGTTGCAACCTTGTGAACAGGGGTTGTTCTGGAGCTCTTCGAGAGACTGCAGTGCTTTTTCTTGCAAAACGTATCGAGGGGACGCTTGTTTGACTTGTGCTGATGTGTTTGATGTTATTGGATGGTTCCAGGGGAAAATACTCAAAAATGTGAGTTTTGTTGCAAACTTTTCAAACCGGCCTGTTCAGGTGACTGCAGTGCTGTTCTGGCAAACGGATCGAGAACCCTTGTTTTAAGTTGTTATGATGTTGTTTGATGTAATTGGATTGCTTACCATGGGAAACACTCAAAAGGTAAGTTTAGTTGCAAACTGTCAAAACCGGGCAGTTCTGGAGCTTGTTCGGGTAATTGCAGTGCTTTTCGTGCAAAACGTATCGAGGACGCTAGTTTGACTTGTTATGATGTGTTTGATGTAATTGGATGGTTCCCATGGGAAAATACTCAAAAAATGTGAGTTTAGTTGCAAACTTGTCAAACCGGGCAAGTTTTGTAGTCGTTCTGGTGCTGCTGTGCTTTTTCGTGCAAAACGGATTGAGGAGTACTTGTTTTGACTTGTTATGATGTGTTTGATGTAATTGGATGCTTCCCATGGAAAAACACTCATAAATGTGAGTTTAGTTGCAACTGTTCAAACCGGCAGTTTTGGAGCTCTAACGGGTGACTACAGTGCTTTTTCCTGCAAAACTGATCGAGGTCGCTTGTTTTGACATGTGCTGAGTGTTTGATGTAATTGGATGGTTTCCCATAGGAAAATACTCAAAATGTGAGTTTAGTTGCAAACTTTTCAAACCGGGCTGTTCGGGGTGACTGCAGTGCTTTTCTGCAAAATGGATCGAGAAACCCTTCTTTAATGTTGTTATGATGTGTTTGATGTAATTGGATGCTTACCAAGGGAAAACCTCAAAAAATGTGAGTTAGGTTGCAAACTTGTCAAACCGGGCAGTTCTGAGTCGTCGGGTGACTGCTGTGCTTTTTCGTGCAAACGTATCGAGTCGCTTGTTTTGACTTGTTATGATGTGTTTGATGTAATTGGATGGTTCCCATGGGAAAATACTCAAAACTGTGAGTTTAGTTGCAGACTCTTTAAACCGGGCAGTTCTGGGCTTCTTTCGGGTGACTCAGTGCTTTTTCGTGCAAAACGGATCGAGGAGCGCTTGTTTTAACTTGTGCTGATGTGTTGATGTAATTGGATGGTTCCCATGGGAAAATACTAAAAAATGTGAGTTTAGTTGCAACTTTTGAAACCGGCAGTTCTGGAGCTCTTCGAGTGACTGCAGTGCTTTTTCTTGCAAAACGTATCGAGGACGCTAGTTTGACTTGTGCTGATGTGTTTGATGTAATTGGATGGTTCCCATAGGAAAATACTCAAAAATGTGAGTTTTAGTTGCAAACTTTTCAACCGGGCAGTTCTGAGCTCGTTCTGGTGACTGCAGTGCTTTTTCGTGCAAAACGGATCGAGGAGTACTTGTTTTGACTTGTTATGATGTGTTTGATGTAATTGGATGCTTCCCATGGAAAAACACTCATAAATGTGAGTTAGTTGCAAACTTGGTCAACCGGGCAGTTCTGGAGCTCTTCGGGTGACTGCAGGGTTTTTTCCGTGCAAAACGGATCGAGAGCGCTTGTTTTAACTTGTGCTGATGTGTTGATGTAATTGGATGGTTCCCATGGGAAACACTCAGAAATGTGATTTTAGGTGCAAACCTTTTCGACCGGGCAGTTCCTGGAGCGTTCGGGTAACTGCAGTGCTTTTCTGTAAAATGGATCGAGGAGCGCTTGTTTTCATTGTTATGATTGTGTTTGATGTAATTGGATGGCTTACCATGGGAAAATACTCAAAAAGGTAAGTTTAGTTGCAAACTTGTCAAACCGGGCAGTTCTGGAGCTATTCGGGTAATTGCAGTGCTTTTTCGTGCAAAACGTATCGAGGACGCTAGTTTTGACTTGTTATGATGTGTTTGATGTAATTGGATGGTTCCCATGGGAAAATACTCAAAAAATGTGAGTTTAGTTGCAACTTGTCAAACCGGGCAGTTTTGTAGTCGTTCTGGTGCTGCTGTGCTTTTTCGTGCAAAACGGATCGAGGAGTACTTGTTTTGACTTGTTATGATGTGTTTGATGTAATTGGATGCTTCCATGGAAAAACACTCATAAATGTGAGTTTAGTTGCAAACTGCTCAAACCGGGCAGTTTTGGAGCTCTACGGGTGACTACAGTGCTTTTTCATGCAAAACTTATCGAGGTCGCTTGTTTTGACATGTGCTGATGTGTTTGATGTAATTGGATGGTTCCCATAGGAAAATACTCAAAAATGTGAGTTTAGTTGCAAACTTTTCAACCGGGCTGTTCGGGTGACTGCAGTGCTTTTCTGCAAAATGGATCGAGAAACCCTTCTTTTAAGTTGTTATGATGTGTTTGATGTAATTGGATGCTTACCAAGGGAAAACACTCAAAAAATGTGAGTTTAGTTGCAAACTTGTCAAACCGGGCAGTTCTGGAGTCGTTCGGGTGACTGCTGTGCTTTTTCGTGCAAAACGTATCGAGGTCGCTTGTTTTGACTTGTTATGATGTGTTTGATGTAATTGGATGGTTCCCATGGGAAAATACTCAAAACTGTGAGTTTAGTTGCAGACTCGTTAAACCGGGCAGTTCTGGAGCTCTTCGGGTGACTGCAGTGCTTTTTCGTGCAAAACGGATCGAGGAGCGCTTGTTTTAACTTGTGCTGATGTGTTTGATGTAATTGGATGGTTCCCATGGGAAAATACTAAAAAATGTGAGTTTAGTTGCAAACTTTTGAAACCGGGCAGTTCTGGGCTCTTCGAGTGACTGCAGTGCTTTTTCTTGCAAAACGTATCGAGGACGCTAGTTTTGACTTGTGCTGATGTGTTTGATGTAATTGGATGGTTCCCATAGGAAAATACTCAAAAATGTGAGTTTAGTTGCAAACTTTTCAAACCGGGCTGTTCGGGTGACTGCAGTGCTTTCTGCAAAATGGATCGAGAAACCCTTCTTTTAAGTTGTTATGATGTGTTTGATGTAATTGGATGCTTACCAAGGGAAAACACTCAAAAATGTGAGTTTAGTTGCAAACTTGTCAAACCGGCAGTTCTGGAGTCGTTCGGGTGACTGCTGTGCTTTTTCGTGCAAAACGTATCGAGGTCGCTTGTTTTGACTTGTTATGATGTGTTTGATGTAATTGGATGGTTCCCATGGGAAAATACTCAAAACTGTGAGTTTAGTTGCAGACTCGTTAAACCGGGCAGTTCTGGAGCTCTTCGGGTGACGCAGTGCTTTTTCGTGCAAAACGGATCGAGGAGCGCTTGTTTTAACTTGTGCTGATGTGTTTGATGTAATTGGATGGTTCCCATGGGAAAATACTAAAAAATGTGAGTTTAGTTGCAAACTTTTGAAACCGGGTTGTTCTGGAGCTCTTCGAGAGACTGCAGTGCTTTTTCTTGCAAAACGTATCGAGGACGCTTGTTTTGACTTGTGCTGATGTGTTGATGTAATTGGATGGTTCCCAGGGGAAAATACTCAAAAATGTGAGTTTTGTTGCAAACTTTTCAAACCGGCCTGTTCAGGTGACTGCAGTGCTGTTCTGCAAAACGGATCGAGAAACCCTTGTTTTAAGTTGTTATGATGTGTTTGATGTAATTGGATGCTTACCTTGCGGAAACACTCAAAAAGGTAAGTTTAGTTGCAAACTTGTCAAACCGGGCAGTTCTGGAGCTGTTCGGGTATTGCAGTGCTTTTTCGTGCAAAACGTATCGAGGACGCTAGTTTTGACTTGTTATGATGTGTTTGATGTAATTGGATGGTTCCCATGGGAAAATACTCAAAAAATGTGAGTTTAGTTGCAAACTTGTCAAACCGGGCAGTTTTGTAGTCGTTCTGGTGCTGCTGTGCTTTTTCGTGCAAACGGATCGAGGAGTACTTGTTTTGACTTGTTATGATGTGTTTGATGTAATTGGATGCTTCCCATGGAAAAACACTCATAAATGTGAGTTTAGTTGCAAACTGCTCAAACCGGGCAGTTTTGGAGCTCTACGGGTGACTACAGTGCTTTTTCATGCAAACTTATCGAGGTCGCTTGTTTTGACATGTGCTGATGTGTTTGATGTAATTGGATGGTTCCCATAGGAAAATACTCAAAAATGTGAGTTTAGTTGCAAACTTTTCAAACCGGGCTGTTCGGGTGACTGCAGTGCTTTTCTGCAAAATGGATCGAGAAACCCTTCTTTTAAGTTGTTATGATGTGTTTGATGTAATTGGATGCTTACCAAGGGAAAACACTCAAAAAATGTGAGTTTAGTTGCAAACTTGTCAAACCGGGCAGTTCTGGAGTCGTTCGGGTGACTGCTGTGCTTTTTCGTGCAAAACGTATCGAGGTCGCTTGTTTTGACTTGTTATGATGTGTTTGATGTAATTGGATGGTTCCATGGGAAAATACTCAAAACTGTGAGTTTAGTTGCAGACTCGTTAAACCGGGCAGTTCTGGAGCTCTTCGGGTGACTGCAGTGCTTTTTCGTGCAAAACGGATCGAGGAGCGCTTGTTTTAACTTGTGCTGATGTGTTTGATGTAATTGGATGGTTCCCATGGGAAAATACTAAAAAATGTGAGTTTAGTTGCAAACTTTTGAAACCGGGCAGTTCTGGAGCTCTTCGAGTGACTGCAGTGCTTTTTCTTGCAAAACGTATCGAGGACGCTTGTTTTGACTTGTGCTGATGTGTTTGATGTAATTGGATGGTTCCCATAGGAAAATACTCAAAAAATGTGAGTTTAGTTGCAAACTTGTCAAACCGGGCAGTTCTGTAGTCGTTCTGGTGCTGCTGTGCTTTTTCGTGCAAAACGGATCGAGGAGTACTTGTTTTGACTTGTTATGATGTGTTTGATGTAATTGGATGCTTCCCATGGAAAAACACTCATAAATGTGAGTTTAGTTGCAAACTTGTCAAACCGGGCAGTTCTGGAGCTCTTCGGGTGACTGCAGTGTTTTTTCGTGCAAAACGGATCGAGGAGCGCTTGTTTTAACTTGTGCTGATGTGTTAGATGTAATTGGATGGTTCCCATGGGAAAAACACTCAGAAATGTGATTTTAGTTGCAAACTTTTCGAACCGGGCAGTTCTGGAGCTGTTCGGGTAACTGCAGTGCTTTTCTGTAAAATGGATCGAGGAACCCTTGTTTTCAGTTGTTATGTTGTGTTTGATGTAATTGGATGCTTACCATGGGAAAACACTCAAAAAGGTAAGTTTAGTTGCAAACTTGTCAAACCGGGCAGTTCTGGAGCTGTTCGGGTAATTGCAGTGCTTTTTCGTGCAAAACGTATCGAGGACGCTAGTTTTGACTTGTTATGATGTGTTTGATGTAATTGGATGGTTCCCATGGGAAAATACTCAAAAAATGTGAGTTTAGTTGCAAACTTGTCAAACCGGGCAGTTTTGTAGTCGTTCTGGTGCTGCTGTGCTTTTTCGTGCAAAACGGATCGAGGAGTACTTGTTTTGACTTGTTATGATGTGTTTGATGTAATTGGATGCTTCCCATGGAAAAACACTCATAAATGTGAGTTTAGTTGCAAACTGCTCAAACCGGGCAGTTTTGGAGCTCTACGGGTGACTACAGTGCTTTTTCATGCAAAACTTATCGAGGTCGCTTGTTTTGACATGTGCTGATGTGTTTGATGTAATTGGATGGTTCCCATAGGAAAATACTCAAAAATGTGAGTTTAGTTGCAAACTTTTCAAACCGGGCTGTTCGGGTGACTGCAGTGCTTTTCTGCAAAATGGATCGAGAAACCCTTCTTTTAAGTTGTTATGATGTGTTTGATGTAATTGGATGCTTACCAAGGGAAAACACTCAAAAAATGTGAGTTTAGTTGCAAACTTGTCAAACCGGGCAGTTCTGGAGTCGTTCGGGTGACTGCTGTGCTTTTTCGTGCAAAACGTATCGAGGTCGCTTGTTTTGACTTGTTATGATGTGTTTGATGTAATTGGATGGTTCCCATGGGAAAATACTCAAAACTGTGAGTTTAGTTGCAGACTCGTTAAACCGGGCAGTTCTGGAGCTCTTCGGGTGACTGCAGTGCTTTTTCGTGCAAAACGGATCGAGGAGCGCTTGTTTTAACTTGTGCTGATGTGTTTGATGTAATTGGATGGTTCCCATGGGAAAATACTAAAAAATGTGAGTTTAGTTGCAAACTTTTGAAACCGGGCAGTTCTGGAGCTCTTCGAGTGACTGCAGTGCTTTTTCTTGCAAAACGTATCGAGGACGCTTGTTTTGACTTGTGCTGATGTGTTTGATGTAATTGGATGGTTCCCATAGGAAAATACTCAAAAAATGTGAGTTTAGTTGCAAACTTGTCAAACCGGGCAGTTCTGTAGTCGTTCTGGTGCTGCTGTGCTTTTTCGTGCAAAACGGATCGAGGAGTACTTGTTTTGACTTGTTATGATGTGTTTGATGTAATTGGATGCTTCCCATGGAAAAACACTCATAAATGTGAGTTTAGTTGCAAACTTGTCAAACCGGGCAGTTCTGGAGCTCTTCGGGTGACTGCAGTGTTTTTTCGTGCAAAACGGATCGAGGAGCGCTTGTTTTAACTTGTGCTGATGTGTTAGATGTAATTGGATGGTTCCCATGGGAAAACACTCAGAAATGTGATTTTAGTTGCAAACTTTTCGAACCGGGCAGTTCTGGAGCTGTTCGGGTAACTGCAGTGCTTTTCTGTAAAATGGATCGAGGAACCCTTGTTTTCAGTTGTTATGTTGTGTTTGATGTAATTGGATGCTTACCATGGGAAAACACTCAAAAAGGTAAGTTTAGTTGCAAACTTGTCAAACCGGCAGTTCTGGAGCTGTTCGGGTAATTGCAAGTGCTTTTTCGTGCAAAACGTATCGAGGACGCTAGTTTTGACTTGTTATGATGTGTTGATGTAATTGGATGGTTCCCATGGGAAAATACTCAAAAAATGTGAGTTTAGTTGCAAACTTGTCAAACCGGGCAGTTTTGTAGTCGTTCTGGTGCTGCTGTGCTTTTTCGTGCAAAACGGATCGAGGAGCTTGTTTTGACTTGTTGATGTGTTTGATGTAATTGGATGCTTCCCATGGAAAAACTCAAAATGTGAGTTTAGTTGCAAACTTCAAACCGGGCAGTTTTGGAGCTGTTCGGGTGAACCAGTGCTTTTCATGCAAAATTATCGAGGCCTTGTTTTCAGTGCTGATGTGTTTGATGTAATTGGATGGTTCCATGGGAAAACACTAAAAAATGTGAGTTTAGTTTGCAAACTTTTCAAAACCGGGCAGTTCTGAGCTCTTCGAGTGAATGCAGTGCTTTTTCGTGCAAAACGTATCGAGGACGCTTGTTTTGACTTGTGCTGATGTGTTGATGTAATTGGATGGTTCCCATAGGAAAATACTCAAAAATGTGAGTTTAGTTGCAAACTTGTCAAACCGGGCAGTTCTGGAGCTCGTTCGGGTGACTGCGTGCTTTTCGTGCAAAACGATCGAGGACGTCTTGTTTTGACTTGTTATGATGTGTTTGATGTAATTGGATGCTTCCCATGGAAAAACACTCATAAATGTGAGTTTAGTTGCAAACTGTCAAACCGGGCAGTTTTGGAGCTCTACGGGTGACTACAGTGCTTTTTCATGCAAAACTATCGAGGTCGCTTGTTTTGACATGTGCTGATGGTTTGATGTAATTGGATGGTTCCCATAGGAAAATACTCAAAAATGTGAGTTTAGTTGCAACTTTTCAAACCGGGCTGTTCGGGTGACTGCAGTGCTTTTCTGCAAAATGGATCGAGAAACCCTTCTTTTAAGTTGTTATGATGTGTTTGATGTAATTGGATGCTTACCAAGGGAAAACACTCAAAAATGTGAGTTTAGTTGCAAACTTGTCAAACCGGGCAGTTCTGGAGTCGTTCGGGTGACTGCTGTGCTTTTTCGTGCAAAACGTATCGAGGTCGCTTGTTTTGACTTGTTATGATGTGTTTGATGTAATTGGATGGTTCCCATGGGAAAATACTCAAAACTGTGAGTTTAGTTGCAGACTCGTTAAACCGGGCAGTTCTGGAGCTCTTCGGGTGACTGCAGTGCTTTTTCGTGCAAAACGGATCGAGGAGCGCTTGTTTTAACTTGTGCTGATGTGTTTGATGTAATTGGATGGTTCCCATGGGAAAATACTAAAAAATGTGAGTTTAGTTGCAAACTTTTGAAACCGGGCAGTTCTGGAGCTCTTCGAGTGACTGCAGTGCTTTTTCTTGCAAAACGTATCGAGGACGCTTGTTTTGACTTGTGCTGATGTGTTTGATGTAATTGGATGGTTCCCATAGGAAAATACTCAAAAAATGTGAGTTTAGTTGCAAACTTGTCAAACCGGGCAGTTCTGTAGTCGTTCTGGTGCTGCTGTGCTTTTTCGTGCAAAACGGATCGAGGAGTACTTGTTTTGACTTGTTATGATGTGTTTGATGTAATTGGATGCTTCCCATGGAAAAACACTCATAAATGTGAGTTTAGTTGCAAACTTGTCAAACCGGGCAGTTCTGGAGCTCTTCGGGTGACTGCAGTGTTTTTTCGTGCAAAACGGATCGAGGAGCGCTTGTTTTAACTTGTGCTGATGTGTTAGATGTAATTGGATGGTTCCCATGGGAAAACACTCAGAAATGTGATTTTAGTTGCAAACTTTTCGAACCGGGCAGTTCTGGAGCTGTTCGGGTAACTGCAGTGCTTTTCTGTAAAATGGATCGAGGAACCCTTGTTTTCAGTTGTTATGTTGTGTTTGATGTAATTGGATGCTTACCATGGGAAAACACTCAAAAAGGTAAGTTTAGTTGCAAACTTGTCAAACCGGGCAGTTCTGGAGCTGTTCGGGTAATTGCAGTGCTTTTTCGTGCAAAACGTATCGAGGACGCTAGTTTTGACTTGTTATGATGTGTTTGATGTAATTGGATGGTTCCCATGGGAAAATACTCAAAAAATGTGAGTTTAGTTGCAAACTTGTCAAACCGGGCAGTTTTGTAGTCGTTCTGGTGCTGCTGTGCTTTTTCGTGCAAAACGGATCGAGGAGTACTTGTTTTGACTTGTTATGATGTGTTTGATGTAATTGGATGCTTCCCATGGAAAAACACTCATAAATGTGAGTTTAGTTGCAAACTGCTCAAACCGGGCAGTTTTGGAGCTCTACGGGTGACTACAGTGCTTTTTCATGCAAAACTTATCGAGGTCGCTTGTTTTGACATGTGCTGATGTGTTTGATGTAATTGGATGGTTCCCATAGGAAAATACTCAAAAATGTGAGTTTAGTTGCAAACTTTTCAAACCGGGCTGTTCGGGTGACTGCAGTGCTTTTCTGCAAAATGGATCGAGAAACCCTTCTTTTAAGTTGTTATGATGTGTTTGATGTAATTGGATGCTTACCAAGGGAAAACACTCAAAAAATGTGAGTTTAGTTGCAAACTTGTCAAACCGGGCAGTTCTGGAGTCGTTCGGGTGACTGCTGTGCTTTTTCGTGCAAAACGTATCGAGGTCGCTTGTTTTGACTTGTTATGATGTGTTTGATGTAATTGGATGGTTCCCATGGGAAAATACTCAAAACTGTGAGTTTAGTTGCAGACTCGTTAAACCGGGCAGTTCTGGAGCTCTTCGGGTGACTGCAGTGCTTTTTCGTGCAAAACGGATCGAGGAGCGCTTGTTTTAACTTGTGCTGATGTGTTTGATGTAATTGGATGGTTCCCATGGGAAAATACTAAAAAATGTGAGTTTAGTTGCAAACTTTTGAAACCGGGCAGTTCTGGAGCTCTTCGAGTGACTGCAGTGCTTTTTCTTGCAAAACGTATCGAGGACGCTTGTTTTGACTTGTGCTGATGTGTTTGATGTAATTGGATGGTTCCCATAGGAAAATACTCAAAAAATGTGAGTTTAGTTGCAAACTTGTCAAACCGGGCAGTTCTGTAGTCGTTCTGGTGCTGCTGTGCTTTTTCGTGCAAAACGGATCGAGGAGTACTTGTTTTGACTTGTTATGATGTGTTTGATGTAATTGGATGCTTCCCATGGAAAAACACTCATAAATGTGAGTTTAGTTGCAAACTTGTCAAACCGGGCAGTTCTGGAGCTCTTCGGGTGACTGCAGTGTTTTTTCGTGCAAAACGGATCGAGGAGCGCTTGTTTTAACTTGTGCTGATGTGTTAGATGTAATTGGATGGTTCCCATGGGAAAACACTCAGAAATGTGATTTTAGTTGCAAACTTTTCGAACCGGGCAGTTCTGGAGCTGTTCGGGTAACTGCAGTGCTTTTCTGTAAAATGGATCGAGGAACCCTTGTTTTCAGTTGTTATGTTGTGTTTGATGTAATTGGATGCTTACCATGGGAAAACACTCAAAAAGGTAAGTTTAGTTGCAAACTTGTCAAACCGGGCAGTTCTGGAGCTGTTCGGGTAATTGCAGTGCTTTTTCGTGCAAAACGTATCGAGGACGCTAGTTTTGACTTGTTATGATGTGTTTGATGTAATTGGATGGTTCCCATGGGAAAATACTCAAAAAATGTGAGTTTAGTTGCAAACTTGTCAAACCGGGCAGTTTTGTAGTCGTTCTGGTGCTGCTGTGCTTTTTCGTGCAAAACGGATCGAGGAGTACTTGTTTTGACTTGTTATGATGTGTTTGATGTAATTGGATGCTTCCCATGGAAAAACACTCATAAATGTGAGTTTAGTTGCAAACTGCTCAAACCGGGCAGTTTTGGAGCTCTACGGGTGACTACAGTGCTTTTTCATGCAAAACTTATCGAGGTCGCTTGTTTTGACATGTGCTGATGTGTTTGATGTAATTGGATGGTTCCCATAGGAAAATACTCAAAAATGTGAGTTTAGTTGCAAACTTTTCAAACCGGGCTGTTCGGGTGACTGCAGTGCTTTTCTGCAAAATGGATCGAGAAACCCTTCTTTTAAGTTGTTATGATGTGTTTGATGTAATTGGATGCTTACCAAGGGAAAACACTCAAAAAATGTGAGTTTAGTTGCAAACTTGTCAAACCGGGCAGTTCTGGAGTCGTTCGGGTGACTGCTGTGCTTTTTCGTGCAAAACGTATCGAGGTCGCTTGTTTTGACTTGTTATGATGTGTTTGATGTAATTGGATGGTTCCCATGGGAAAATACTCAAAACTGTGAGTTTAGTTGCAGACTCGTTAAACCGGGCAGTTCTGGAGCTCTTCGGGTGACTGCAGTGCTTTTTCGTGCAAAACGGATCGAGGAGCGCTTGTTTTAACTTGTGCTGATGTGTTTGATGTAATTGGATGGTTCCCATGGGAAAATACTAAAAAATGTGAGTTTAGTTGCAAACTTTTGAAACCGGGCAGTTCTGGAGCTCTTCGAGTGACTGCAGTGCTTTTTCTTGCAAAACGTATCGAGGACGCTTGTTTTGACTTGTGCTGATGTGTTTGATGTAATTGGATGGTTCCCATAGGAAAATACTCAAAAATGTGAGTTTTAGTTGCAAACTTGTCAAACCGGGCAGTTCTGTAGTCGTCTGGTGACTGCTGTGCTTTTTCGTGCAAAACGGATCGAGGAGTACTTGTTTTGACTTGTTATGATGTGTTTGATGTAATTGGATGCTTCCCATGGAAAAAACTCATAAATGTGAGTTTAGTTGCAAACTTGTCAAACCGGGCAGTTCTGGAGCTCTTCGGGTGACTGCAGTGCTTTTTCGTGCAAAACGGATCGAGGAGCGCTGTTTTAACTTGTGCTGATGTGTTTGATGTAATTGGATGGTTCCCATGGGAAAATACTAAAAAATGTGAGTTTAGTTGCAAACTTTTGAAACCGGGCAGTTCTGGAGCTCTTCGAGTGACTGCAGTGCTTTTTCTTGCAAAACGTATCGAGGACGCTTGTTTTGACTTGTGCTGATGTGTTTGATGTAATTGGATGGTTCCCATAGGAAAATACTCAAAAAATGTGAGTTTAGTTGCAAACTTGTCAAACCGGGCAGTTCTGTAGTCGTTCTGGTGCTGCTGTGCTTTTTCGTGCAAAACGGATCGAGGAGTACTTGTTTTGACTTGTTATGATGTGTTTGATGTAATTGGATGCTTCCCATGGAAAAACACTCATAAATGTGAGTTTAGTTGCAAACTTGTCAAACCGGGCAGTTCTGGAGCTCTTCGGGTGACTGCAGTGTTTTTTCGTGCAAAACGGATCGAGGAGCGCTTGTTTTAACTTGTGCTGATGTGTTAGATGTAATTGGATGGTTCCCATGGGAAAACACTCAGAAATGTGATTTTAGTTGCAAACTTTTCGAACCGGGCAGTTCTGGAGCTGTTCGGGTAACTGCAGTGCTTTTCTGTAAAATGGATCGAGGAACCCTTGTTTTCAGTTGTTATGTTGTGTTTGATGTAATTGGATGCTTACCATGGGAAAACACTCAAAAAGGTAAGTTTAGTTGCAAACTTGTCAAACCGGGCAGTTCTGGAGCTGTTCGGGTAATTGCAGTGCTTTTTCGTGCAAAACGTATCGAGGACGCTAGTTTTGACTTGTTATGATGTGTTTGATGTAATTGGATGGTTCCCATGGGAAAATACTCAAAAAATGTGAGTTTAGTTGCAAACTTGTCAAACCGGGCAGTTTTGTAGTCGTTCTGGTGCTGCTGTGCTTTTTCGTGCAAAACGGATCGAGGAGTACTTGTTTTGACTTGTTATGATGTGTTTGATGTAATTGGATGCTTCCCATGGAAAAACACTCATAAATGTGAGTTTAGTTGCAAACTGCTCAAACCGGGCAGTTTTGGAGCTCTACGGGTGACTACAGTGCTTTTTCATGCAAAACTTATCGAGGTCGCTTGTTTTGACATGTGCTGATGTGTTTGATGTAATTGGATGGTTCCCATAGGAAAATACTCAAAAATGTGAGTTTAGTTGCAAACTTTTCAAACCGGGCTGTTCGGGTGACTGCAGTGCTTTTCTGCAAAATGGATCGAGAAACCCTTCTTTTAAGTTGTTATGATGTGTTTGATGTAATTGGATGCTTACCAAGGGAAAACACTCAAAAAATGTGAGTTTAGTTGCAAACTTGTCAAACCGGGCAGTTCTGGAGTCGTTCGGGTGACTGCTGTGCTTTTTCGTGCAAAACGTATCGAGGTCGCTTGTTTTGACTTGTTATGATGTGTTTGATGTAATTGGATGGTTCCCATGGGAAAATACTCAAAACTGTGAGTTTAGTTGCAGACTCGTTAAACCGGGCAGTTCTGGAGCTCTTCGGGTGACTGCAGTGCTTTTTCGTGCAAAACGGATCGAGGAGCGCTTGTTTTAACTTGTGCTGATGTGTTTGATGTAATTGGATGGTTCCCATGGGAAAATACTAAAAAATGTGAGTTTAGTTGCAAACTTTTGAAACCGGGCAGTTCTGGAGCTCTTCGAGTGACTGCAGTGCTTTTTCTTGCAAAACGTATCGAGGACGCTTGTTTTGACTTGTGCTGATGTGTTTGATGTAATTGGATGGTTCCCATAGGAAAATACTCAAAAAATGTGAGTTTAGTTGCAAACTTGTCAAACCGGGCAGTTCTGTAGTCGTTCTGGTGCTGCTGTGCTTTTTCGTGCAAAACGGATCGAGGAGTACTTGTTTTGACTTGTTATGATGTGTTTGATGTAATTGGATGCTTCCCATGGAAAAACACTCATAAATGTGAGTTTAGTTGCAAACTTGTCAAACCGGGCAGTTCTGGAGCTCTTCGGGTGACTGCAGTGTTTTTTCGTGCAAAACGGATCGAGGAGCGCTTGTTTTAACTTGTGCTGATGTGTTAGATGTAATTGGATGGTTCCCATGGGAAAACACTCAGAAATGTGATTTTAGTTGCAAACTTTTCGAACCGGGCAGTTCTGGAGCTGTTCGGGTAACTGCAGTGCTTTTCTGTAAAATGGATCGAGGAACCCTTGTTTTCAGTTGTTATGTTGTGTTTGATGTAATTGGATGCTTACCATGGGAAAACACTCAAAAAGGTAAGTTTAGTTGCAAACTTGTCAAACCGGGCAGTTCTGGAGCTGTTCGGGTAATTGCAGTGCTTTTTCGTGCAAAACGTATCGAGGACGCTAGTTTTGACTTGTTATGATGTGTTTGATGTAATTGGATGGTTCCCATGGGAAAATACTCAAAAAATGTGAGTTTAGTTGCAAACTTGTCAAACCGGGCAGTTTTGTAGTCGTTCTGGTGCTGCTGTGCTTTTTCGTGCAAAACGGATCGAGGAGTACTTGTTTTGACTTGTTATGATGTGTTTGATGTAATTGGATGCTTCCCATGGAAAAACACTCATAAATGTGAGTTTAGTTGCAAACTGCTCAAACCGGGCAGTTTTGGAGCTCTACGGGTGACTACAGTGCTTTTTCATGCAAAACTTATCGAGGTCGCTTGTTTTGACATGTGCTGATGTGTTTGATGTAATTGGATGGTTCCCATAGGAAAATACTCAAAAATGTGAGTTTAGTTGCAAACTTTTCAAACCGGGCTGTTCGGGTGACTGCAGTGCTTTTCTGCAAAATGGATCGAGAAACCCTTCTTTTAAGTTGTTATGATGTGTTTGATGTAATTGGATGCTTACCAAGGGAAAACACTCAAAAAATGTGAGTTTAGTTGCAAACTTGTCAAACCGGGCAGTTCTGGAGTCGTTCGGGTGACTGCTGTGCTTTTTCGTGCAAAACGTATCGAGGTCGCTTGTTTTGACTTGTTATGATGTGTTTGATGTAATTGGATGGTTCCCATGGGAAAATACTCAAAACTGTGAGTTTAGTTGCAGACTCGTTAAACCGGGCAGTTCTGGAGCTCTTCGGGTGACTGCAGTGCTTTTTCGTGCAAAACGGATCGAGGAGCGCTTGTTTTAACTTGTGCTGATGTGTTTGATGTAATTGGATGGTTCCCATGGGAAAATACTAAAAAATGTGAGTTTAGTTGCAAACTTTTGAAACCGGGCAGTTCTGGAGCTCTTCGAGTGACTGCAGTGCTTTTTCTTGCAAAACGTATCGAGGACGCTTGTTTTGACTTGTGCTGATGTGTTTGATGTAATTGGATGGTTCCCATAGGAAAATACTCAAAAAATGTGAGTTTAGTTGCAAACTTGTCAAACCGGGCAGTTCTGTAGTCGTTCTGGTGCTGCTGTGCTTTTTCGTGCAAAACGGATCGAGGAGTACTTGTTTTGACTTGTTATGATGTGTTTGATGTAATTGGATGCTTCCCATGGAAAAACACTCATAAATGTGAGTTTAGTTGCAAACTTGTCAAACCGGGCAGTTCTGGAGCTCTTCGGGTGACTGCAGTGTTTTTTCGTGCAAAACGGATCGAGGAGCGCTTGTTTTAACTTGTGCTGATGTGTTAGATGTAATTGGATGGTTCCCATGGGAAAACACTCAGAAATGTGATTTTAGTTGCAAACTTTTCGAACCGGGCAGTTCTGGAGCTGTTCGGGTAACTGCAGTGCTTTTCTGTAAAATGGATCGAGGAACCCTTGTTTTCAGTTGTTATGTTGTGTTTGATGTAATTGGATGCTTACCATGGGAAAACACTCAAAAAGGTAAGTTTAGTTGCAAACTTGTCAAACCGGGCAGTTCTGGAGCTGTTCGGGTAATTGCAGTGATTTTTCGTGCAAAACGTATCGAGGACGCTAGTTTTGACTTGTTATGATGTGTTTGATGTAATTGGATGGTTCCCATGGGAAAATACTCAAAAAATGTGAGTTTAGTTGCAAACTTGTCAAACCGGGCAGTTTTGTAGTCGTTCTGGTGCTGCTGTGCTTTTTCGTGCAAAACGGATCGAGGAGTACTTGTTTTGACTTGTTATGATGTGTTTGATGTAATTGGATGCTTCCCATGGAAAAACACTCATAAATGTGAGTTTAGTTGCAAACTGCTCAAACCGGGCAGTTTTGGAGCTCTACGGGTGACTACAGTGCTTTTTCATGCAAAACTTATCGAGGTCGCTTGTTTTGACATGTGCTGATGTGTTTGATGTAATTGGATGGTTCCCATAGGAAAATACTCAAAAATGTGAGTTTAGTTGCAAACTTTTCAAACCGGGCTGTTCGGGTGACTGCAGTGCTTTTCTGCAAAATGGATCGAGAAACCCTTCTTTTAAGTTGTTATGATGTGTTTGATGTAATTGGATGCTTACCAAGGGAAAACACTCAAAAAATGTGAGTTTAGTTGCAAACTTGTCAAACCGGGCAGTTCTGGAGTCGTTCGGGTGACTGCTGTGCTTTTTCGTGCAAAACGTATCGAGGTCGCTTGTTTTGACTTGTTATGATGTGTTTGATGTAATTGGATGGTTCCCATGGGAAAATACTCAAAACTGTGAGTTTAGTTGCAGACTCGTTAAACCGGGCAGTTCTGGAGCTCTTCGGGTGACTGCAGTGCTTTTTCGTGCAAAACGGATCGAGGAGCGCTTGTTTTAACTTGTGCTGATGTGTTTGATGTAATTGGATGGTTCCCATGGGAAAATACTAAAAAATGTGAGTTTAGTTGCAAACTTTTGAAACCGGGCAGTTCTGGAGCTCTTCGAGTGACTGCAGTGCTTTTTCTTGCAAAACGTATCGAGGACGCTTGTTTTGACTTGTGCTGATGTGTTTGATGTAATTGGATGGTTCCCATAGGAAAATACTCAAAAAATGTGAGTTTTAGTTGCAAACTTGTCAAACCGGGCAGTTCTGTAGTCGTTCTGGTGCTGCTGTGCTTTTTCGTGCAAAACGGATCGAGGAGTACTTGTTTTGACTTGTTATGATGTGTTTGATGTAATTGGATGCTTCCCATGGAAAAACACTCATAAATGTGAGTTTAGTTGCAAACTTGTCAAACCGGGCAGTTCTGGAGCTCTTCGGGTGACTGCAGTGTTTTTTCGTGCAAAACGGATCGAGGAGCGCTTGTTTTAACTTGTGCTGATGTGTTAGATGTAATTGGATGGTTCCCATGGGAAAACACTCAGAAATGTGATTTTAGTTGCAAACTTTTCGAACCGGGCAGTTCGGGTGACTGCAGTGCTTTTCTGCAAAATGGATCGAGAAACCCTTCTTTTAAGTTGTTATGATGTGTTTGATGTAATTGGATGCTTACCAAGGGAAAACACTCAAAAAATGTGAGTTTAGTTGCAAACTTGTCAAACCGGGCAGTTCTGGAGTCGTTCGGGTGACTGCTGTGCTTTTTCGTGCAAAACGTATCGAGGTCGCTTGTTTTGACTTGTTATGATGTGTTTGATGTAATTGGATGCTTCCCATGGAAAAACACTCATAAATGTGAGTTTAGTTGCAAACTTGTCAAACCGGGCAGTTCTGGAGCTCTTCGGGTGACTGCAGTGTTTTTTCGTGCAAAACGGATCGAGGAGCGCTTGTTTTAACTTGTGCTGATGTGTTAGATGTAATTGGATGGTTCCCATGGGAAAACACTCAGAAATGTGATTTTAGTTGCAAACTTTTCGAACCGGGCAGTTCTGGAGCTGTTCGGGTAACTGCAGTGCTTTTCTGTAAAATGGATCGAGGAACCCTTGTTTTCAGTTGTTATGTTGTGTTTGATGTAATTGGATGCTTACCATGGGAAAACACTCAAAAAGGTAAGTTTAGTTGCAAACTTGTCAAACCGGGCAGTTCTGGAGCTGTTCGGGTAATTGCAGTGATTTTTCGTGCAAAACGTATCGAGGACGCTAGTTTTGACTTGTTATGATGTGTTTGATGTAATTGGATGGTTCCCATGGGAAAATACTCAAAAAATGTGAGTTTAGTTGCAAACTTGTCAAACCGGGCAGTTTTGTAGTCGTTCTGGTGCTGCTGTGCTTTTTCGTGCAAAACGGATCGAGGAGTACTTGTTTTGACTTGTTATGATGTGTTTGATGTAATTGGATGCTTCCCATGGAAAAACACTCATAAATGTGAGTTTAGTTGCAAACTGCTCAAACCGGGCAGTTTTGGAGCTCTACGGGTGACTACAGTGCTTTTTCATGCAAAACTTATCGAGGTCGCTTGTTTTGACATGTGCTGATGTGTTTGATGTAATTGGATGGTTCCCATAGGAAAATACTCAAAAATGTGAGTTTAGTTGCAAACTTTTCAAACCGGGCTGTTCGGGTGACTGCAGTGCTTTTCTGCAAAATGGATCGAGAAACCCTTCTTTTAAGTTGTTATGATGTGTTTGATGTAATTGGATGCTTACCAAGGGAAAACACTCAAAAAATGTGAGTTTAGTTGCAAACTTGTCAAACCGGGCAGTTCTGGAGTCGTTCGGGTGACTGCTGTGCTTTTTCGTGCAAAACGTATCGAGGTCGCTTGTTTTGACTTGTTATGATGTGTTTGATGTAATTGGATGGTTCCCATGGGAAAATACTCAAAACTGTGAGTTTAGTTGCAGACTCGTTAAACCGGGCAGTTCTGGAGCTCTTCGGGTGACTGCAGTGCTTTTTCGTGCAAAACGGATCGAGGAGCGCTTGTTTTAACTTGTGCTGATGTGTTTGATGTAATTGGATGGTTCCCATGGGAAAATACTAAAAAATGTGAGTTTAGTTGCAAACTTTTGAAACCGGGCAGTTCTGGAGCTCTTCGAGTGACTGCAGTGCTTTTTCTTGCAAAACGTATCGAGGACGCTTGTTTTGACTTGTGCTGATGTGTTTGATGTAATTGGATGGTTCCCATAGGAAAATACTCAAAAAATGTGAGTTTAGTTGCAAACTTGTCAAACCGGGCAGTTCTGTAGTCGTTCTGGTGCTGCTGTGCTTTTTCGTGCAAAACGGATCGAGGAGTACTTGTTTTGACTTGTTATGATGTGTTTGATGTAATTGGATGCTTCCCATGGAAAAACACTCATAAATGTGAGTTTAGTTGCAAACTTGTCAAACCGGGCAGTTCTGGAGCTCTTCGGGTGACTGCAGTGTTTTTTCGTGCAAAACGGATCGAGGAGCGCTTGTTTTAACTTGTGCTGATGTGTTAGATGTAATTGGATGGTTCCCATGGGAAAACACTCAGAAATGTGATTTTAGTTGCAAACTTTTCGAACCGGGCAGTTCTGGAGCTGTTCGGGTAACTGCAGTGCTTTTCTGTAAAATGGATCGAGGAACCCTTGTTTTCAGTTGTTATGTTGTGTTTGATGTAATTGGATGCTTACCATGGGAAAACACTCAAAAAGGTAAGTTTAGTTGCAAACTTGTCAAACCGGGCAGTTCTGGAGCTGTTCGGGTAATTGCAGTGCTTTTTCGTGCAAAACGTATCGAGGACGCTAGTTTTGACTTGTTATGATGTGTTTGATGTAATTGGATGGTTCCCATGGGAAAATACTCAAAAAATGTGAGTTTAGTTGCAAACTTGTCAAACCGGGCAGTTTTGTAGTCGTTCTGGTGCTGCTGTGCTTTTTCGTGCAAAACGGATCGAGGAGTACTTGTTTTGACTTGTTATGATGTGTTTGATGTAATTGGATGCTTCCCATGGAAAAACACTCATAAATGTGAGTTTAGTTGCAAACTGCTCAAACCGGGCAGTTTTGGAGCTCTACGGGTGACTACAGTGCTTTTTCATGCAAAACTTATCGAGGTCGCTTGTTTTGACATGTGCTGATGTGTTTGATGTAATTGGATGGTTCCCATAGGAAAATACTCAAAAATGTGAGTTTAGTTGCAAACTTTTCAAACCGGGCTGTTCGGGTGACTGCAGTGCTTTTCTGCAAAATGGATCGAGAAACCCTTCTTTTAAGTTGTTATGATGTGTTTGATGTAATTGGATGCTTACCAAGGGAAAACACTCAAAAAATGTGAGTTTAGTTGCAAACTTGTCAAACCGGGCAGTTCTGGAGTCGTTCGGGTGACTGCTGTGCTTTTTCGTGCAAAACGTATCGAGGTCGCTTGTTTTGACTTGTTATGATGTGTTTGATGTAATTGGATGGTTCCCATGGGAAAATACTCAAAACTGTGAGTTTAGTTGCAGACTCGTTAAACCGGGCAGTTCTGGAGCTCTTCGGGTGACTGCAGTGCTTTTTCGTGCAAAACGGATCGAGGAGCGCTTGTTTTAACTTGTGCTGATGTGTTTGATGTAATTGGATGGTTCCCATGGGAAAATACTAAAAAATGTGAGTTTAGTTGCAAACTTTTGAAACCGGGCAGTTCTGGAGCTCTTCGAGTGACTGCAGTGCTTTTTCTTGCAAAACGTATCGAGGACGCTTGTTTTGACTTGTGCTGATGTGTTTGATGTAATTGGATGGTTCCCATAGGAAAATACTCAAAAAATGTGAGTTTAGTTGCAAACTTGTCAAACCGGGCAGTTCTGTAGTCGTTCTGGTGCTGCTGTGCTTTTTCGTGCAAAACGGATCGAGGAGTACTTGTTTTGACTTGTTATGATGTGTTTGATGTAATTGGATGCTTCCCATGGAAAAACACTCATAAATGTGAGTTTAGTTGCAAACTTGTCAAACCGGGCAGTTCTGGAGCTCTTCGGGTGACTGCAGTGTTTTTTCGTGCAAAACGGATCGAGGAGCGCTTGTTTTAACTTGTGCTGATGTGTTAGATGTAATTGGATGGTTCCCATGGGAAAACACTCAGAAATGTGATTTTAGTTGCAAACTTTTCGAACCGGGCAGTTCTGGAGCTGTTCGGGTAACTGCAGTGCTTTTCTGTAAAATGGATCGAGGAACCCTTGTTTTCAGTTGTTATGTTGTGTTTGATGTAATTGGATGCTTACCATGGGAAAACACTCAAAAAGGTAAGTTTAGTTGCAAACTTGTCAAACCGGGCAGTTCTGGAGCTGTTCGGGTAATTGCAGTGCTTTTTCGTGCAAAACGTATCGAGGACGCTAGTTTTGACTTGTTATGATGTGTTTGATGTAATTGGATGGTTCCCATGGGAAAATACTCAAAAAATGTGAGTTTAGTTGCAAACTTGTCAAACCGGGCAGTTTTGTAGTCGTTCTGGTGCTGCTGTGCTTTTTCGTGCAAAACGGATCGAGGAGTACTTGTTTTGACTTGTTATGATGTGTTTGATGTAATTGGATGCTTCCCATGGAAAAACACTCATAAATGTGAGTTTAGTTGCAAACTGCTCAAACCGGGCAGTTTTGGAGCTCTACGGGTGACTACAGTGCTTTTTCATGCAAAACTTATCGAGGTCGCTTGTTTTGACATGTGCTGATGTGTTTGATGTAATTGGATGGTTCCCATAGGAAAATACTCAAAAATGTGAGTTTAGTTGCAAACTTTTCAAACCGGGCTGTTCGGGTGACTGCAGTGCTTTTCTGCAAAATGGATCGAGAAACCCTTCTTTTAAGTTGTTATGATGTGTTTGATGTAATTGGATGCTTACCAAGGGAAAACACTCAAAAAATGTGAGTTTAGTTGCAAACTTGTCAAACCGGGCAGTTCTGGAGTCGTTCGGGTGACTGCTGTGCTTTTTCGTGCAAAACGTATCGAGGTCGCTTGTTTTGACTTGTTATGATGTGTTTGATGTAATTGGATGGTTCCCATGGGAAAATACTCAAAACTGTGAGTTTAGTTGCAGACTCGTTAAACCGGGCAGTTCTGGAGCTCTTCGGGTGACTGCAGTGCTTTTTCGTGCAAAACGGATCGAGGAGCGCTTGTTTTAACTTGTGCTGATGTGTTTGATGTAATTGGATGGTTCCCATGGGAAAATACTAAAAAATGTGAGTTTAGTTGCAAACTTTTGAAACCGGGCAGTTCTGGAGCTCTTCGAGTGACTGCAGTGCTTTTTCTTGCAAAACGTATCGAGGACGCTTGTTTTGACTTGTGCTGATGTGTTTGATGTAATTGGATGGTTCCCATAGGAAAATACTCAAAAAATGTGAGTTTAGTTGCAAACTTGTCAAACCGGGCAGTTCTGTAGTCGTTCTGGTGCTGCTGTGCTTTTTCGTGCAAAACGGATCGAGGAGTACTTGTTTTGACTTGTTATGATGTGTTTGATGTAATTGGATGCTTCCCATGGAAAAACACTCATAAATGTGAGTTTAGTTGCAAACTTGTCAAACCGGGCAGTTCTGGAGCTCTTCGGGTGACTGCAGTGTTTTTTCGTGCAAAACGGATCGAGGAGCGCTTGTTTTAACTTGTGCTGATGTGTTAGATGTAATTGGATGGTTCCCATGGGAAAACACTCAGAAATGTGATTTTAGTTGCAAACTTTTCGAACCGGGCAGTTCTGGAGCTGTTCGGGTAACTGCAGTGCTTTTCTGTAAAATGGATCGAGGAACCCTTGTTTTCAGTTGTTATGTTGTGTTTGATGTAATTGGATGCTTACCATGGGAAAACACTCAAAAAGGTAAGTTTAGTTGCAAACTTGTCAAACCGGGCAGTTCTGGAGCTGTTCGGGTAATTGCAGTGCTTTTTCGTGCAAAACGTATCGAGGACGCTAGTTTTGACTTGTTATGATGTGTTTGATGTAATTGGATGGTTCCCATGGGAAAATACTCAAAAAATGTGAGTTTAGTTGCAAACTTGTCAAACCGGGCAGTTTTGTAGTCGTTCTGGTGCTGCTGTGCTTTTTCGTGCAAAACGGATCGAGTACTTGTTTTGACTTGTTATGATGTGTTTGATGTAATTGGATGCTTCCCATGGAAAAACACTCATAAATGTGAGTTTAGTTGCAAACTGCTCAAACCGGGCAGTTTTGGAGCTCTACGGTGACTACAGTGCTTTTTCATGCAAAACTTATCGAGGTCGCTTGTTTTGACATGTGCTGATGTGTTTGATGTAATTGGATGGTTCCCATAGGAAAATACTCAAAAATGTGAGTTTAGTTGCAAACTTTTCAAACCGGGCTGTTCGGGTGACTGCAGTGCTTTTCTGCAAAATGGATCGAGAAACCCTTCTTTTAAGTTGTTATGATGTGTTTGATGTAATTGGATGCTTACCAAGGGAAAACACTCAAAAAATGTGAGTTTAGTTGCAAACTTGTCAAACCGGGCAGTTCTGGAGTCGTTCGGGTGACTGCTGTGCTTTTTCGTGCAAAACGTATCGAGGTCGCTTGTTTTGACTTGTTATGATGTGTTTGATGTAATTGGATGGTTCCCATGGGAAAATACTCAAAACTGTGAGTTTAGTTGCAGACTCGTTAAACCGGGCAGTTCTGGAGCTCTTCGGGTGACTGCAGTGCTTTTTCGTGCAAAACGGATCGAGGAGCGCTTGTTTTAACTTGTGCTGATGTGTTTGATGTAATTGGATGGTTCCCATGGGAAAATACTAAAAAATGTGAGTTTAGTTGCAAACTTTTGAAACCGGGCAGTTCTGGAGCTCTTCGAGTGACTGCAGTGCTTTTTCTTGCAAAACGTATCGAGGACGCTTGTTTTGACTTGTGCTGATGTGTTTGATGTAATTGGATGGTTCCCATAGGAAAATACTCAAAAAATGTGAGTTTTAGTTGCAAACTTGTCAAACCGGGCAGTTCTGTAGTCGTTCTGGTGCTGCTGTGCTTTTTCGTGCAAAACGGATCGAGGAGTACTTGTTTTGACTTGTTATGATGTGTTTGATGTAATTGGATGCTTCCCATGGAAAAACACTCATAAATGTGAGTTTAGTTGCAAACTTGTCAAACCGGGCAGTTCTGGAGCTCTTCGGGTGACTGCAGTGTTTTTTCGTGCAAAACGGATCGAGGAGCGCTTGTTTTAACTTGTGCTGATGTGTTAGATGTAATTGGATGGTTCCCATGGGAAAACACTCAGAAATGTGATTTTAGTTGCAAACTTTTCGAACCGGGCAGTTCTGGAGCTGTTCGGGTAACTGCAGTGCTTTTCTGTAAAATGGATCGAGGAACCCTTGTTTTCAGTTGTTATGTTGTGTTTGATGTAATTGGATGCTTACCATGGGAAAACACTCAAAAAGGTAAGTTTAGTTGCAAACTTGTCAAACCGGGCAGTTCTGGAGCTGTTCGGGTAATTGCAGTGCTTTTTCGTGCAAAACGTATCGAGGACGCTAGTTTTGACTTGTTATGATGTGTTTGATGTAATTGGATGGTTCCCATGGGAAAATACTCAAAAAATGTGAGTTTAGTTGCAAACTTGTCAAACCGGGCAGTTTTGTAGTCGTTCTGGTGCTGCTGTGCTTTTTCGTGCAAAACGGATCGAGGAGTACTTGTTTTGACTTGTTATGATGTGTTTGATGTAATTGGATGCTTCCCATGGAAAAACACTCATAAATGTGAGTTTAGTTGCAAACTTGTCAAACCGGGCAGTTCTGGAGCTCTTCGGGTGACTGCAGTGTTTTTTCGTGCAAAACGGATCGAGGAGCGCTTGTTTTAACTTGTGCTGATGTGTTAGATGTAATTGGATGGTTCCCATGGGAAAACACTCAGAAATGTGATTTTAGTTGCAAACTTTTCGAACCGGGCAGTTCTGGAGCTGTTCGGGTAACTGCAGTGCTTTTCTGTAAAATGGATCGAGGAACCCTTGTTTTCAGTTGTTATGTTGTGTTTGATGTAATTGGATGCTTACCATGGGAAAACACTCAAAAAGGTAAGTTTAGTTGCAAACTTGTCAAACCGGGCAGTTCTGGAGCTGTTCGGGTAATTGCAGTGCTTTTTCGTGCAAAACGTATCGAGGACGCTAGTTTTGACTTGTTATGATGTGTTTGATGTAATTGGATGGTTCCCATGGGAAAATACTCAAAAAATGTGAGTTTAGTTGCAAACTTGTCAAACCGGGCAGTTTTGTAGTCGTTCTGGTGCTGCTGTGCTTTTTCGTGCAAAACGGATCGAGGAGTACTTGTTTTGACTTGTTATGATGTGTTTGATGTAATTGGATGCTTCCCATGGAAAAACACTCATAAATGTGAGTTTAGTTGCAAACTGCTCAAACCGGGCAGTTTTGGAGCTCTACGGGTGACTACAGTGCTTTTTCATGCAAAACTTATCGAGGTCGCTTGTTTTGACATGTGCTGATGTGTTTGATGTAATTGGATGGTTCCCATAGGAAAATACTCAAAAATGTGAGTTTAGTTGCAAACTTTTCAAACCGGGCTGTTCGGGTGACTGCAGTGCTTTTCTGCAAAATGGATCGAGAAACCCTTCTTTTAAGTTGTTATGATGTGTTTGATGTAATTGGATGCTTACCAAGGGAAAACACTCAAAAAATGTGAGTTTAGTTGCAAACTTGTCAAACCGGGCAGTTCTGGAGTCGTTCGGGTGACTGCTGTGCTTTTTCGTGCAAAACGTATCGAGGACGCTAGTTTTGACTTGTTATGATGTGTTTGATGTAATTGGATGCTTACCAAGGGAAAACACTCAAAAAATGTGAGTTTAGTTGCAAACTTGTCAAACCGGGCAGTTCTGGAGTCGTTCGGGTGACTGCTGTGCTTTTTCGTGCAAAACGTATCGAGGTCGCTTGTTTTGACTTGTTATGATGTGTTTGATGTAATTGGATGGTTCCCACGGGAAAATACTCAAAACTGTGAGTTTAGTTGCAGACTCGTTAAACCGGGCAGTTCTGGAGCTCTTCGGGTGACTGCAGTGCTTTTTCGTGCAAAACGGATCGAGGAGCGCTTGTTTTAACTTGTGCTGATGTGTTTGATGTAATTGGATGGTTCCCATGGGAAAATACTAAAAAATGTGAGTTTAGTTGCAAACTTTTGAAACCGGGCAGTTCTGGAGCTCTTCGAGTGACTGCAGTGCTTTTTCTTGCAAAACGTATCGAGGACGCTAGTTTTGACTTGTGCTGATGTGTTTGATGTAATTGGATGGTTCCCATAGGAAAATACTCAAAAATGTGAGTTTAGTTGCAAACTTTTCAAACCGGGCTGTTCGGGTGACTGCAGTGCTTTTCTGGAAAATGGATCGAGAAACCCTTCTTTTAAGTTGTTATGATGTGTTTGATGTAATTGGATGCTTACCATGGGGAAACACTCAAAAAGGTAAGTTTAGTTGCAAACTTGTCAAACCGGGCAGTTCTGGAGTCGTTCGGGTGACTGCTGTGCTTTTTCGTGCAAAACGTATCGAGGACGCTAGTTTTGACTTGTTATGATGTGTTTGATGTAATTGGATGGTTCCCATGGGAAAATACTCAAAAAATGTGAGTTTAGTTGCAAACTTGTCAAACCGGGCAGTTTTGTAGTCGTTCTGGTGCTGCTGTGCTTTTTCGTGCAAAACGGATCGAGGAGTACTTGTTTTGACTTGTTATGATGTGTTTGATGTAATTGGATGCTTCCCATGGAAAAACACTCATAAATGTGAGTTTAGTTGCAAACTGCTCAAACCGGGCAGTTTTGGAGCTCTACGGGTGACTACAGTGCTTTTTCATGCAAAACTTATCGAGGTCGCTTGTTTTGACATGTGCTGATGTGTTTGATGTAATTGGATGGTTCCCATAGGAAAATACTCAAAAATGTGAGTTTAGTTGCAAACTTTTCAAACCGGGCTGTTCGGGTGACTGCAGTGCTTTTCTGCAAAATGGATCGAGAAACCCTTCTTTTAAGTTGTTATGATGTGTTTGATGTAATTGGATGCTTACCAAGGGAAAACACTCAAAAAATGTGAGTTTAGTTGCAAACTTGTCAAACCGGGCAGTTCTGGAGTCGTTCGGGTGACTGCTGTGCTTTTTCGTGCAAAACGTATCGAGGTCGCTTGTTTTGACTTGTTATGATGTGTTTGATGTAATTGGATGGTTCCCATGGGAAAATACTCAAAACTGTGAGTTTAGTTGCAGACTCGTTAAACCGGGCAGTTCTGGAGCTCTTCGGGTGACTGCAGTGCTTTTTCGTGCAAAACGGATCGAGGAGCGCTTGTTTTAACTTGTGCTGATGTGTTTGATGTAATTGGATGGTTCCCATGGGAAAATACTAAAAAATGTGAGTTTAGTTGCAAACTTTTGAAACCGGGCAGTTCTGGAGCTCTTCGAGTGACTGCAGTGCTTTTTCTTGCAAAACGTATCGAGGACGCTAGTTTTGACTTGTGCTGATGTGTTTGATGTAATTGGATGGTTCCCATAGGAAAATACTCAAAAATGTGAGTTTAGTTGCAGACTTGTTAAGCCGGGCAGTTCTGGAGCTCTTCGGGTGACTGCAGTGCTTTTTCGTGCAAAACGGATCGAGGAGTACTTGTTTTGACTTGTTATGATGTGTTTGATGTAATTGGATGCTTCCCATGGAAAAACACTCATAAATGTGAGTTTAGTTGCAAACTTGTCAAACCGGGCAGTTCTGGAGCTCTTCGGGTGACTGCAGTGTTTTTTCGTGCAAAACGGATCGAGGAGCGCTTGTTTTAACTTGTGCTGATGTGTTAGATGTAATTGGATGGTTCGCATGGGAAAACACTCAGAAATGTAATTTTAGTTGCAAACTTTTCGAACCGGGCAGTTCTGGAGCTGTTCGGGTAACTGCAGTGCTTTTCTGTAAAATGGATCGAGGAACCCTTGTTTTCAGTTGTTATGTTGTGTTTGATGTAATTGGATGCTTACCATGGGAAAACACTCAAAAAGGTAAGTTTAGTTGCAAACTTGTCAAACCGGGCAGTTCTGGAGCTGTTCGGGTAATTGCAGTGCTTTTTCGTGCAAAACGTATCGAGGACGCTAGTTTTGACTTGTTATGATGTGTTTGATGTAATTGGATGGTTCCCATGGGAAAATACTCAAAACTGTGAGTTTAGTTGCAGACTCGTTAAACCGGGCAGTTCTGGAGCTCTTCGGGTGACTGCAGTGCTTTTTCGTGCAAAACGGATCGAGGAGCGCTTGTTTTAACTTGTGCTGATGTGTTTGATGTAATTGGATGGTTCCCATGGGAAAATACTAAAAAATGTGAGTTTAGTTGCAAACTTTTGAAACCGGGTTGTTCTGGAGCTCTTCGAGAGACTGCAGTGCTTTTTCTTGCAAAACGTATCGAGGACGCTTGTTTTGACTTGTGCTGATGTGTTTGATGTAATTGGATGGTTCCCAGGGGAAAATACTCAAAAATGTGAGTTTTGTTGCAAACTTTTCAAACCGGCCTGTTCAGGTGACTGCAGTGCTGTTCTGCAAAACGGATCGAGAAACCCTTGTTTTAAGTTGTTATGATGTGTTTGATGTAATTGGATGCTTACCTTGCGGAAACACTCAAAAAGGTAAGTTTAGTTGCAAACTTGTCAAACCGGGCAGTTCTGGAGCTGTTCGGGTAATTGCAGTGCTATTTCGTGCAAAACGTATCGAGGACGCTAGTTTTGACTTGTTATGATGTGTTTGATGTAATTGGATGGTTCCCATGGGAAAATACTCAAAAAATGTGAGTTTAGTTGCAAACTTGTCAAACCGGGCAGTTTTGTAGTCGTTCTGGTGCTGCTGTGCTTTTTCGTGCAAAACGGATTGAGGAGTACTTGTTTTGACTTGTTATGATGTGTTTGATGTAATTGGATGCTTCCCATGGAAAAACACTCATAAATGTGAGTTTAGTTGCAAACTGCTCAAACCAGGCAGTTTTGGAGCTCTACGGGTGACTACAGTGCTTTTTCATGCAAAACTTATCGAGGTCGCTTGTTTTGACATGTGCTGATGTGTTTGATGTAATTGGATGGTTCCCATAGGAAAATACTCAAAAATGTGAGTTTAGTTGCAAACTTTTCAAACCGGGCTGTTCGGGTGACTGCAGTGCTTTTCTGCAAAATGGATCGAGAAACCCTTCTTTTAAGTTGTTATGATGTGTTTGATGTAATTGGATGCTTACCAAGGGAAAACACTCAAAAAATGTGAGTTTAGTTGCAAACTTGTCAAACCGGGTAGTTCTGGAGTCGTTCGGGTGACTGCTGTGCTTTTTCGTGCAAAACGGATCGAGGAGCGCTTGTTTTAACTTGTGCTGATGTGTTTGATGTAATTGGATGGTTCCCATGGGAAAATACTAAAAAATGTGAGTTTAGTTGCAAACTTTTGAAACCGGGCAGTTCTGGAGCTCTTCGAGTGACTGCAGTGCTTTTTCTTGCAAAACGTATCGAGGACGCTTGTTTTGACTTGTGCTGATGTGTTTGATGTAATTGGATGGTTCCCATAGGAAAATACTCAAAAATGTGAGTTTAGTTGCAAACTTGTCAAACCGGGCAGTTCTGTAGTCGTTCTGGTGCTGCTGTGCTTTTTCGTGCAAAACGGATCGAGGAGTACTTGTTTTGACTTGTTATGATGTGTTTGATGTAATTGGATGCTTCCCATGGAAAAACACTCATAAATGTGAGTTTAGTTGCAAACTTGTCAAACCGGGCAGTTCTGGAGCTCTTCGGGTGACTGCAGTGTTTTTTCGTGCAAAACGGATCGAGGAGCGCTTGTTTTAACTTGTGCTGATGTGTTAGATGTAATTGGATGGTTCCCATGGGAAAACACTCAGAAATGTGATTTTAGTTGCAAACTTTTCGAACCGGGCAGTTCTGGAGCTGTTCGGGTAACTGCAGTGCTTTTCTGTAAAATGGATCGAGGAACCCTTGTTTTCAGTTGTTATGTTGTGTTTGATGTAATTGGATGCTTACCATGGGAAAACACTCAAAAAGGTAAGTTTAGTTGCAAACTTGTCAAACCGGGCAGTTCTGGAGCTGTTCGGGTAATTGCAGTGCTTTTTCGTGCAAAACGTATCGAGGACGCTAGTTTTGACTTGTTATGATGTGTTTGATGTAATTGGATGGTTCCCATGGGAAAATACTCAAAAAATGTGAGTTTAGTTGCAAACTTGTCAAACCGGGCAGTTTTGTAGTCGTTCTGGTGCTGCTGTGCTTTTTCGTGCAAACGGATCGAGGAGTACTTGTTTTGACTTGTTATGATGTGTTTGATGTAATTGGATGCTTCCCATGGGAAAACACTCATAAATGTGAGTTTAGTTGCAAACTGCTCAAACCGGGCAGTTTTGGAGCTCTACGGGTGACTATAGTGCTTTTTCATGCAAAAACTTATCGAGGTCGCTTGTTTTGACATGTGCTGATGTGTTTGATGTAATTGGATGGTTCCCATAGGAAAATACTCAAAATGTGAGTTTAGTTGCAAACTTTTCAACCGGGCTGTTCGGGTGACTGCAGTGCTTTTCTGCAAAATGGATCGAGAAACCCTTCTTTTAAGTTGTTATGATGTGTTTGATGTAATTGGATGCTTACCAAGGGAAACACTCAAAAAATGTGAGTTAGTTGCAAACTTGTCAAACCGGGTAGTTCTGGAGTCGTTCGGGTGACTGCTGTGCTTTTTCGTGCAAAACGTATCGAGGTCGCTTGTTTTGACTTGTTATGATGTGTTTGATGTAATTGGATGGTTCCCATGGGAAAATACTCAAAACTGTGAGTTTAGTTGCAGACTTGCTACCCGGGCAGTTTCTTCTGGAGCTCTTCGGTGACTGCAGTGCGTTCCTTTCTTCGTGCAAAACGGATGAGGAGCGCTTGTTTTAACTTGTGCTGATGTGTTTGATGTAATTGGATGGTTCCCATGGGAAAATACTAAAAATGTGAGTTTAGTTGCAAACTTTTGAAACCGGGCGTTCTGGCTCTTCGAGTGACTGCAGTGCTTTTCTTGCAAAACGTATCGAGGACGCTAGTTTTGACTTTGTGCTGTGTTTGATGTAATTGGATGGTTCCCATAGGAAAATACTAAAAATGTGAGTTTAGTTGCAAACTTTTCAAACCGGGCTGTTCGGGTGACTGCAGTGCTTTTCTGCAAAATGGATCGAGAAACCCTTCTTTTAAGTTGTTATGATGTGTGTTTGATGTAATTGGATGCTTACCATGGGAAACACTCAAAAAGGTAAGTTTAGTTGCAAACTTGTCAAACCGGGCAGTTCTGGAGTCGTTCGGGTGACTGCTGTGCTTTTTCGTGCAAAACGTATCGAGGACGCTTGTTTTGACTTGTTATGTGTGTTTGATGTAATTGGATGGTTCCCATGGGAAAATACTCAAATGGGAGTTTAGTTGCAAACTTTGCCGGGCAGTTCTGGAGCTCTTCGGGTGACTGCAGTGCTTTTTCGTGCAAAACGGATCGAGGAGCGCTTGTTTTAACTTGTGCTATGTGTTTGATGTAATTGGATGGTTCCCATGGGAAAACACTAAAATGTGAGTTTAGTTGCAAACTTTGAAACCGGGCAGTTCTGGAGCTCTTCGGAGACTGCAGTGCTTTTTCTTGCAAAACGTATCGAGGACGCTTGTTTTGACTTGTGCTGATGTGTTTGATGTTAATTGGATGGTTCCCAGGGGAAAATACTCAAAAATGTGAGTTTAGTTGCAAACTTTTCAAACCGGCCTGTTCGGTGACTGCAGTGCTTTTCTGCAAAACGGATCGAGGAAACCCTTGTTTAAGTTGTTATGATGTGTTTGATGTAATTGGATGCTTACCATGGGAAAACACTCAAAAAGGTAAGTTTAGTTGCAAACTTGTCAAACCGGGCAGTTCTGGAGCTTCGGTTGGTAATTGCAGTTTTCGTGCAAAACGTATCGAGGACGCTAGTTTTGACTTGTTATGATGTGTTTGATGTAATTGGATGGTTCCCATGGGAAAATACTCAAAAATGTGAGTTTAGTTGCAAACTTGTCAAACCGGGCAGTTTTTAGTCGTTCTGGTGCTGCTGTGCTTTTTCGTGCAAAACGGATCGAGGAGTACTTGTTTTGACTTGTTATGATGTGTTTGATGTAATTGGATGCTTCCCATGGAAAACACTCAAATGTGAGTTTAGTTGCAAACTGCTCAAACCGGGCAGTTTTGGAGCTCTCGGGTGACTACAGTGCTTTTTCATGCAAAACTTATCGGGTCGCTTGTTTTGACATGTGCTGATGTGTTTGATGTAATTGGATGGTTCCCATAGGAAAATACTCAAAAATGTGAGTTTAGTTGCAAACTTTTCAAACCGGGCTGTTCGGGTTGGACTGCAGTGCTTTTTGCAAAATGGATCGAGAAACCCTCTTTTAAGTTGTTATGATGTGTTTGATGTAATTGGATGCTTACCAAGGGAAAAACACTAAAAATGTGAGTTTAGTTGCAAACTTGTCAAACCGGGCAGTTCTGGAGTCGTTCGGGTGACTGCTGTGCTTTTTCGTGCAAAACGATCGAGGTCGCTTGTTTTGACTTGTTATGATGTGTTTGATGTAATTGGATGGTTCCCATGGGAAAATACTCAAAATGTGAGTTTAGTTGCGACGTTAAACCGGGCAGTTCTGGAGCTCTTCGGGTGACTGCAGTGCTTTTTCGTGCAAACGGATCGAGGAGCGCTTGTTTTAACTTGTGCTGATGTGTTTGATGTAATTGGATGGTTCCCATGGGAAAATACTAAAAAATGTGAGTTTAGTTGCAAACTTTTGAAACCGGGCAGTTCTGGAGCTCTTCGGTGACTGCAGTGCTTTTTCTTGCAAAACGTATCGAGGACGCTTGTTTTGACTTGCTGATGTGTTTGATGTAATTGGATGCTTCCCATGGAAAATACTCAAAAATGTGAGTTTAGTTGCAAACTTGTCAAACCGGGCAGTTTCTAGCTCTTGGTGCTGCTGCTTTTTCGTGCAAAACGGATCGAGGAGCTTGTTTTGACTTGTTATGATGTGTTGATGTAATTGGATGGCTTCCCATGGGAAAAACACTCAAATGTGAGTTTAGTTGCAAACTTGTCAAACCGGGCAGTTCTGGAGCTCTTCGGGTGACTGCAGTGTTTTTCGTGCAAAACGGATCGAGGAGCTTGTTTTAACTTGTGCTGATGTGTTGATGTAATTGGATGGTTCCCATGGGAAAACACTCAAAATGTGATTTTAGTTGCAAACTTTTCGAACCGGGCAGTTCTGGAGCTGTTCGGGTAACTGCAGTGCTTTTTGTAAAATGGATCGAGGACCTTGTTTTCAGTTGTTATGTGTGTTTGATGTAATTGGATGTTACCATGGGAAAACTCAAAAAGGTAAGTTTAGTTGCAAACTTGTCAAACCGGGCAGTTCTGGAGCTTTCGGGTATTGCAGTGCTTTTCGTGCAAAACGTATCGAGGACGCTGTTTTGACTTGTTATGATGTGTTTGATGTAATTGGATGGTTCCCATGGAAAATACTCAAAAAATGTGAGTTTAGTTGCAAACTTGTCAAACCGGGCAGTTTTGTAGTCGTTCTGGTGCTGCTGTGCTTTTTCGTGCAAAACGGATCGAGGAGTACTTGTTTTGACTTGTTATGATGTGTTTGATGTAATTGGATGCTTCCCATGGAAAACACTCATAAATGTGAGTTTAGTTGCAAACTGTCAAACCGGGCAGTTTTGGAGCTCTCGGGTGACTGCAGTGCTTTTTCTGCAAAACTATCGAGCGCTTGTTTTGACATGTGCTGATGTGTTTGATGTAATTGGATGGTTCCCATGGGAAAATACTCAAAAATGTGAGTTTAGTTGCAAACTTTTCAAACCGGGCAGTTCGGGTGACTGCAGT